>BSBK01010748.1:0-191806 GCA_027943335.1 Chamaecyparis obtusa | reverse complement strand
ATGAAGCATTTCACACTCTTTCCCAAAGATTCAAACTCTGAGACATAAAGATGTCAATGTAGTTAGAAAAAATCATTAGATATATCTCCATGCATAGTCTCCCCTCTACCCTTCCACTAGATGTACTTCTCATCTCTTCCAAAAACCTCTAAACATGCCTTGAAGTAATGCATTGTGTTGAACCCCAATTATGTCAATTTATCCTCTCTATTATTCCCTTCTAATATTGTGATCATCTACTTTAAAAGTGTTATAAACCATTCTAGCATGATTAAAGGTTATGAACTCTTAGATCCTAAAATCAAATCTTGTTGACCGCTAAATAAAGGATTCACTTTTTGTCATTGTGGATGTAGTCCTAGTCATCCAATCCTATTACATGGAAACTATTGTACAACTCACTTATTCTCCATCCTTCCCAATCAATTTTATATACAATAGCTTATGTTGAATAATAGTCCATAACATAAGTTGTCTTATTTTACTATTCTCATACGAGGAATGACCAAGAATAGGTCCCAAATCATTTTCAATATGTCTCTTTCACAAAAATTCTATTTTTCCTATTATCGAGAATTTTTTTTTGCACCAAACTTATTTCATGTTGGATGAGTAACCACAAGAAAATGAGGAAGCCAATAATAACACATTCACCATAGTGGCCAATAACATTATTATTGGAAGAATTTGTAATGATATCATAATTCGGAACTCCCTCACCAACTTTCACCAATAAATGTGATTAGAATCATTGATGTTGTTCTTTATTACCATAAAAACCAACCAATGTATCACATATTACTACCCACCTAACATAATTTTTCACAATAGTTTCATCTTTAGTGAGGTACTTGGGAATTGGGCAATCTATACCATGTTTGGTTTTATAATAATCATAAATTGCTACTATTATAAGGCACTGAGAGGTGGGTCTGAATCCATGTAACCAAATATCTAAAAAATCTTTTCATAAACTTGCAGATTAACCAACATGCAAATGCAAATTTAGAATAGAAACATAACATGTTAAACATCCACACATAAACAACACAAAAACACCAATCTTTTTGCATGGAAAAAATTGTTAGAGGGAAAAACCACTGTTAGAATTATCACCCACTAATCAAGCACTAGTGTACTAATAAGATCCACCCTATCAGGAGCATTACAACACCTTGCTAAGGGTATACCTAATTAAGAGTATATATAGTCTAGTTAGAAGCTATTACAAAGTCTTGTTAGGAACTTCCCTATTAGGGATTTATAAATCCTTCTACAAGTCACCTGTTTAGAGGAATTAAAATTTAGACTTGTTAGGATCTTGCATACCTTGTTAGGAGTAACCTTTTTAGAGTATTTTGATCGCGATACTGTTAGAAATTTTTGTGAGAATGAAATCAATAAAAATGATTTGAATGCAACAAAATTTTCTTGACAAATCAATTTAACCATTACTCAAATCACTATTCTGATCATAAAAAATTTTCCTTCAATAATCACAATCATCACAACAACTAAGAACCATTTTTTCTCTACGATTTCATCTATTATATAGATATTTAGGTCAGTGGAGTAACCCTAAAATGTGTTTCTGATGTCGACTTCCAAAATCTATCCAAATTTTATAAGAGATCATGCCAAAATAGGAAATTAAAATCCTAAAGGTCATCCCTCAATAGTACAATTCAAAAATAAAACAATTATTAACTCTTATCCAACCACTACCTTGATTTCATCATCTTGACTTGATTGGTTAGTTGTTCTAGTCAATAGCATTGATGTTTTTGCCAAAGATTCATATGTACTTTAAATCTTCTTACACAATCATATATGTAGGTTAACATGACTTTTTAGATTATTCCTATCTAATCACACCACCATAGTGATCTAGATCATAAACACACATCACATTTACCATGAATAGTTATTACTGATATACTAGATACTCAAAGAATTCCTTATGCAATCAACTTTATCTCCAACATATGTGATTCAATCTTCCCATAATACTTGTTGTAAGAAATGAAAACACTACAACATTCATCACATGATCATCTTCATCAAATGCCAATAATCTCCCCCTTTAGCATTGATGGAAATACTTAGAGGAAAAATTAACTAAGCATCCAACTATTGAAAAAAAATAATCAACAAGTTTAGAGAATAAAAGATTCAGAGCTACAAAAAAACTTCCCCTAAGGCTATATATCTACTCCCCCTTTCTATTACTTAGCAATTTTTTCACTGCACTACTAGTCCCCCTTTGACAACAATGACAAAATTATTACAATGGATAACCAAAAGGAAAATGTTTATTTATAAAGAGTAGCATATACCGATTTACAATCTACTAAATGCATCTGCAAAATTGGTCTTCAATATCTATAAATCATTTACCCAAGTGTTCAATAGGTTCTCCATGATAATTATCTACCCACACAAAAAATAAGAAAGCTCCTCTAATCCTTCTTGCGTATTCAAAGTAGGTGAGACTACCACTATTTCATCATCTTTAACACCTTTTTTAAAAATATCCAACTTACGAATCAATAGACTATGTAACTCTAATAAAGTAGATATCTTCTTTTCCTTTTCCAAAACTCATAGCTAAACCATTAAAGGATTAAAATTTTATACTAATAGCCTTAGCTCCTATTGACCTTCACTTCTTTTCCTATCTAATTCTTTCAAGAACTGTGAAAATTTAGAAATAGAGGTAAGTATCTTACCCCCTTCCTTTAAAGTGTCTTTCACTTGGTTCACTATAAATTGTTAAGTATTTCTATTAAGTGTAATTGATTGAGCCAAATTTTCTAACCTCTTCCTTTCATAGTCTCTCTCATTATTGCACCATCCACTAGACTCTTCATTTGGTCCCTAGTAACTATGACCAACTGACCTAATTGTTCAATCAGTGTGGCCTTTTCATCACAGTTCACATCGAGCATTGAATCAAATAGTATATCTCTTTCTTTTAGGATAACCTATGCCTCCTATTTCATTTTCTCCTTCTTTTCTTTGGACTTAATTTCTATATAAATATCCATCATTTCATTAGGACTCATAGAATTCAAATCTATTTTCCTTTTAATGAAAGGTACATCTTCATCCATTATAACAATGCTAGAAGACATAGATCGGGAATCTGTTACCTTTTGTGTCTCCTTATCTATTGTCTTATCCTTATGTTAATCTTTATCTTCTTCATCTCCACATGTTGTCTCCATTACCAGTACCTATTTTTTTTCAACTAATGAATCCTTGGTCATACCCTAACTGGTTCATCTATTCTTCATCTCCTTTTCTTGTTGATCTTGTGTGTCCTTCAGAGCTTCATCCCATTTCTCTTTAGTGTCCCTTTGTTCTTTAGCAATATCTATGACTGGAACATCACATGTGGTGTCCATGATGTCCTTGGCCTCATCCAAACAAGTTTTATCAAGTGTGACCTTCACACTATTTATGGTCCACCCTTCATTGGTAAGAGAAATCACATCTTCTTTCTTACTCTCTTCTCCTTTCTCTTGTTCCTCTTCCACTTCATCCTTCTTCTCCTATACAATACCTAAGTTCTTATTCAAAATGATCTCAATTTCATCTTGCACTGATTGATAATCACCAATCAGTAGTCTTGTAACTCTTGTCTTGATCTTAAATGTAGTTCTAACCTTATCCAAGGTTTCCTTTATCTACTTTGTATTTATCTCAGGCTTTAAATGCATTAGTAAATTTTGAATTATTCTTTATCTTTTTTTAATGTTTCCTTCCATCTAGCTTAAATTTTACCATATAAAGAAGCAATTTTTCCTTGCAATTGAATAAGGGCCTGACTTAACCTGTGCATACTTTCTATGTGTGTATGTTAAACACCTTCATGAAATTAGGATTATTAACTAACAATTCAAAGCAAATACAATGCAATTTTAACTAAGAATTGAAACTAAAATCCATGCAATCTCATGGTTCTCTAATTAGATGTGGTAAGTAGAGCTCTCAACTTAATCTCCACTAGTGACATTTCTAAAATGAGAAATATATGATGCTACAATGCTTAATCTAGCTCACAATTCTCCATTATGCAAAGATAAATTGAAATGCTAATGCTAAATGCTCTCAATTGCTCTTAAAATGCCTATAATAAGGATTCTTTGCAAATGAATTTCTAAGATGATTATTTCTCTCAAAATGCCTCTCATTTATAGTAAATTCCCAAGGATAGGGGGTAGAGTAAAGTAATCATGATTTAGCTTTGGTTGAGTGAAAAACTTTGCAATGTTTTTAAATGGGGGGACAATTTAAATGGTTATCTCAAAGCTTTGGACAAAAGGACAAAATTGAGTGGATGAGATTCAAAGTTGAATTTGAGTGATTGAGACTCAATTCCTTTGAGTGATCCATGTGCTTTGTGCTCTCAATTTTCATTGGTTCCTCAAATCTTTGTTGAAAGATATTAAGATTTATTAAATTCCATCAATTAATTAAATTAGCCATGTAGGGAATAGGTTCATTTTGATTTTTTATTTAAAACTATACAATTAATTGATTAAAATTAATTATATAGTGTATTTCATCCCTTTAAGCTTGTATTTAATTATTTAATGTCATTATTTATTTTTTCCTTTGATTTGATTGATTTTGTCCAACTCGATTTAATAAATGTCCATTTTTTTTATGAGAATTAGTGCATTTTGATGATTTTGAGCCATTTTTGAGTGTCTACAAACACCCCTCTTTGAATTGATGTGTGAAGCTCATTGATTCAAAGAAAATTTTATGTCCTGATTACTTTAGGTCCTGATTAACTGATACACCACTGATATGATTCTGCCTAATATGAAATTGATTGCTGCTTTATATGATATGCCTCTGATCTGATTTGATAAAATGATATGTGCCCCATTGATAATAGTTCAAAAAATTTTGATGCCCCTGATTCACTGATATTTGATGTCAATTTGATACTTTGATGCCCCCTTAGAAATGAAACATGTTGATCGCTTGATTTGAAAAATTTGGTGAAATTGATGAATTGATTAATTCAATATGTTTTCATTTCTGAAAAACATTGATGATATGCTAATTTCAAATAATGCCCCGGTTTGATTGATAATAGGTTGATATTGGGTCAATAGGTCAAAATTTCACCTCTTAATTAGGTCAAATTAGCTTAAATAGGTTGAAAAACCTAGATTTACTATTCATTTTAACTTTTGACTATTGAGATTTTTGCTCTAATCTTGCATTGATTTTCACGATGGTTGTGCCTATCAAAGAGCATTGGTTCGAGAGAGGTCATCGCTATCAAAGGCCACAAGACTATGGACTTCTAGTGAGTCATTTCTAACCTTCTTTGGGCATTTATTGCTTGTTTAATAGCATTTATTGCAATGTTTACTTGCTTTCATAGTTTAGATTTTGCAAAATGCCGCTTAGGAAAGATTAAATACCACGCAACCCTTTAAAACAATGCATACGTGCTTTTTACTCATGCCTCCATATAGTAAAGTGTCATTTAGGAATATTTATGTTTCGCCTGATACTAATATGTTTACGCGTAGTAGTAGGGTTTTCATGCCAATTTAGATATGATTTTCCGCGTATAAAACCCTAGCTTTAAAATATCACCTAGGCTTGATTAACTACCGCCTAGCGTTGTAAAATGACACATGAAATGTTAAGTCATGTGTGGTAATGATAAAGTGCCACTTAACATATTTTTTGCACTACATAAGGTAAAATGCTGCGTGGTAATGGGCAAATGATGCCTGGAGGATTTTGAAATTTTTTTAACTCAAGCATGATTTTCTGATAAAAATTTGATGACTCTGACTGATTGATTGATTTCCCAAGATAGCTAGGTCCGTTGTAGTTAAGAAAAATAATTGATTAGGATATCAGGATAGTGGTACCAATAAATGTGATTTGTCAATCTAATAGGTAGAAAAACTGATAGGTATGATTGATAATTTTCTCTCAAAACATAGAGACACGAACAAATGGTACTAGGTTTGATTGCTTGATACTTTGATTCCGATAGAATTGATTGACTTAAAATAATTCACTAATATAGAATACTGATATGATTCTCTTGATTTTTCCAAATAGACACATTTTCGTAAGTTGCATATATGGACCGTTGCATCATGGGTCATTGATTTAGGTCAGGCTTTGACTCCAGCAAAGTATCGGGTTATTGAGTTGTGCAGCCTTAGCTTTCTTCTTGACCTCCCGTGGTTCCAGCTGAACTATGGTCTCCTTACCGCTATGGTAGAGCATTGGCACTCTAACCACAATACTTTCCACCTACCTTTTGGAGAGATGATTATCACGCCAGAGGATGTGTATCGACTATTGCATATTCCTTGTCGAGGAGAGTTGGTATATTATGACTCTGTTTATGATAGTATAGTATGTAGACGGGTGTTCAGAGATAACACCATTGATGATGATACTATCACATGGGCATAGTTGGCTTCTTTTCCAGTAGTTATAGGTACTCTGATTGGTGGATTACTGCTTCTTGACCAGCGAGGTCATGGTTTCTCAGTTGGATAGGGCTAGATTCTAGAGGATTTTCTTGCATAGCCTCGGTGGTTTGATTAGGGTTCTTTCATTTTGGCCTAGCTTTACCATGATTTACATGAGGTGGTGTATAGGTTGAGTGTGTCTTTGTCAGTAGGTGCAATGATCTTACAGTTATGGGTGTGGGAGCATCTTCCCATCACTAGGCCAATATCAAACAAGATTCAGCGGCAAGGTTTTCCTTATGCTTTTCTATCTGGTGGCATGGTTGTCCAACATCATCTAGGAAAAATTGAGTATTGGCACCATCAAATTGATGATCTTGATCAGGTTCATTGGCATCCATATATAGGTTGTGAGAGATGGAGGGAGGATGATGATGAGCTCCCATATATGTTTTCTCCTCGGTGGATGATTGGTAGAGCTACTACAATGATCGAGTAGTTTTGCTTCGGTCGAGTCTTGAGGCAGTATGGTAGAGTGTAGGATATGCCACAAGGTACAACATTATATGCTAGAGTCCAAGCAGAGCGAGCCATGTGGGGTGCTTAGATAGATTTTCATTTTTCCTATGACCAAATTTCTCATTTGGCATACTATAGATGGGCTTTGCTTGCAGATGTTGTAGATGTTGGTATGTCACATGAGTATTGAGACTGGTGGGCTGAGAATAGATTTCTTTGATTTACTGATCTAGCAGAGCCTATCCCCGGATGTGATGAGAGATCAGAGGATGACAAAGGTGATGATGATGGAGATGGTGGTGGTGGCAGGAGGAGACATTAGATATGATGAGCTCAGAGAGGATAGAGAGCTCCTTAGGTCATGGGTCAAGGATGAGATGGACCATGGGTGAGAGGTGGACATGGTAGGGATAGAGGTAGGAGATACATTAGACAGGATCATGGGGCTGAGATTGTACATCCTAGAGCAGTAGCAGTTGATAGACAATAGAGACGATAGAGACAACAGAGGGCTCAAAGATATGGACATATAGATGTTGCTTGATAGATTTTTGGTAGACTGGATCCTTTGGTTTAGTTACAGTGGGTTGCATTAGCACAGTAAGATCAGGTTTTGGCACAGCAGGATCAGATCCTAGCACAACAGGTTTAGATTCCAGCACCACAGGTGCCTCCACAGGTTCCTAGATCATAGGATATGGGCTAGTCATCTCAGGGTGCTCCTAGTATTAATACTTTGTCATGGGATGTTCAGTCATTGTAGACAAATGTATCTACTGGTGCTGGTAGACTAGACCAGGTGGCTACTTTGATGCAATAGTTTATGACCTATGTGACTCAGAGACCCAGTATGGCTAGCACTAGTCAGACACCTCCTTCACAAGATAGACAGGATGACAGGGGTCCAGATGGATTAGGTGTTGGGGATGGATCAGGTGCTGCTATGGGATCATGATGATTTTATTACAAAGTTGTTCTTCATATTGATGTCTATTGTATCATGTTATTGATTTTTATTGATCGAAACTTGATGTATCACTTTGTTGATGACATTCTATCTTGCTATATTGATTTGATGGATCACTGATGTTTATGAACACATATATGATGATGATACCCTTCCTTGATTCTCATGATGAGTTTATTATGAGATCATCTTTATATGCAACTATATGATGTTTTATGATGCATTTAATTTGATTATGCTATGGATGCAGTATATCTCATGTATGATATAGATAGATGGATGCAATGATTTATGAATTTTGATGAGTTTTCTTCTTTTCAATGTATGAATGCAAAGTTTTTATGCAATTCTATCCTTAACTAGATGTATGCAATTGATGTATGAATAATGATTCTATTTTATTTGTTTTTCTCAGATATATGGATAATGAATAATGCTATGAATGGATGCAAAAGATAATCTCACATTATTGATTGGAATCAAGGATAAAAACATTTGATTGAACCCCCCTTTTCTTTAATGTTTTGACCAAACAAGATTATAAATATACCCCTTATCCTTGAAAAATAACCAGAAATAAATGCACTTAATCTACAATGATAATGAAATGCAATGCAACTAAGTGTTACTAGCTTTTAGCAAAGAAATGCCATAGAGATAAATTTTCATCATTGAGTGTTGTAGGACCGAAAAGAAAGTACAACCATCACTGACCACATCATGATGATATGAATACCTCTTTTTATCTCTTTTGGTAACCTCTTGGAAACTAGTACAACCCTCACTAGTTGAATGACCAACTATGGGAGTATGAATACCAGTTTCAATAGATTGAATGTTGCAAGTGGATTTTGGTATTAAGATATAAAAGATCTAAATAGCCAAGGTATCCGTTTGTGTAAACAAGAAAATGTCAATCTTTCACTTAAGTGATAGTCCTCGATGGTTCTTTGATGACCATGTCGTTAGATGAATTCACCTAAGTTGATGGATCTTCCTCAAAATAGCCACTCAAAGGTAAGAAAATATCATGTCTCCATCATTACGAATCTAGTCGAAACATCATTGATTAGCTAAAGAGATGTGATAAAAGTCATTTAAAAAAAAATCATCAAAAGAAAGCTTCAAGTATTTTTCCATGTATCAAGATTTTCAAATAGAATTTCCAAACATTTTTATCTTTAAAGTGTTGTTAATTTTAATCCCGAATAATAAAGTCAATGCAAGCTCAAGGATCAAGTTGTGAAATCAGAATACTTGGGTGTGAACAATGATATCCATCAAAGGTTCAACAAAAATCTCTCTCTTCTGAAGCTCTGATAATTCTCTTATCTAATGTTGTGACTGAATGTAGCACTAATTGAATCCATTCGTACCAAAAATCCAATCCTTTTCTACCCCCAAGTGACAAATGTGATCCTGTGACAAACTTAGGGCCAATAGGCAATGCAACAATGTGATTGAAAGGTTTTATTATGACTATGCACAAATGGCAGATGCAATGAAGATTTACAAGTTAGATGTTGGGAATGCAATATGCACACATGCAACTAGGAAATGACTTAAGGGAACAAAAGGTGCTTGATTGCCAAGTTTTCACCTTCTGGGTCTTTTTCTCTTTTTTTTCTACCAAGGCACCTATTGCTAGGTTTTCACCAAGGCACTTTTTCTTTTTCAATTTTTTTTTTCTTTTTTTTTTCAATTTTTTTTGTATTTTTCTAGATCTCTTTTGACTATGTACAATAAATATGATGCTCCTCATCTAATACTCTTTATACTCTTTCATCTACCTTATGTATAGAACCTCTTTAGATGGATGAGCTATTGATAGGTTCTTGTAGCTCTTCTCCATCACAATCAGCTAATTTATAAGTTCTTGTTCCAAATGAAGAAACAATGATGAATGGACCAAGCCAATTTGCCTCCCATTTACCTTTCTTCTCTCTTTCAGCTTGATTTTTAGGGTTTTCTCTTAGTACTAAGTCACCTACTCAAAAGACTCTTGGTTTGATATTCTTATTGTAGTTTCTTGAGATCCTATTTTGATAGACTTTCAAGTGTTCATAGGCTTGCGTTTGATGTGCTTCTAGAAATTCTAATTGTTGAAGCTAGGAAACTCTATAGTAATCATCTATTATCAACCCTTGCAATAATACTTGTAAAGATGAGATTTCAACCTCTAAAGCTAGAACAACTTTGGCTCCATAAACCAATGAAAATGGTGTGGCTCCTGTAGGTGTTTGAATGCCAGTTCTATAGGTCCATAATGTCGGGTTGATTTGCACATGCTAATCTCTTCCTGACTTATTTACTGATCTTTTCAATATTTTCAAAATGTTCTTATTTGTAGCTTCAGCTTGTCCATTTCCTTGAGGATAATAAATGGATGAAGAGTGATGTGTAATATGGAATGTGCTACAAAGTTCATCTACATCTTTTTTTTTGAATTTCTTTCCATTGTCTGTCATTATGGCATGAGGGATACCATATCTACAAATGATGTGATTCAAGATGAATATGGAGATCTATTTGCCCGTAGCCATGATCAAAGGAATGGCTTCTACCCACTTTGTGAAATACTCTGTTGTAGTGATGATATACTTCTGCCCATTGGAAGATGGTGGATAGATTATGCCAATCAAGTCAAATCCCCATTGATAGAATGGACATGGTCAAACAAATGGATGCAATTCATGTGCCAGCACATGTATCATGTTGCCATGGTATTGACATTTGCTACATATTTTGACAAAATGACAAGCATATTTCTCTAAGGTTTTCCAGAAATACCCCATACAAAGGATCTTCTTGGCTAGGTTTAATCCACTTGAGTGCAACCCACAAATGCCCTCATGAGCCTCACTTAAAGCTAACTTAGACTCCTCTTTCTCTAGACATCTAAGTATCATCCTGTCGAGACCCTCACGATACAATGTTTCAGAAAGGATTATGCAATGGACTGATTGTCAGATGAAATTTCTTTTTTGGGCTCGAGATTGGTCTATAGGTACCACTTGGTCTTTGAGATAGGTATAGATAGGGCCATACCAAGGTGAGTCATGTCCATTGAGTAGGGCAACAATTTGGGTGTCGGGTAGGTCAAATGCTGGTTTTGCTAACTCTTCCACCAATAATTTGTACTTCTCATTCTGATCTAGTTTTTGAAGTAAGGAAGGCAAGGTCACCATTGCATCAGCAGCTCTATTTTTCTCTCTTGGAATTTGTTCAAAGGTTATCAAAGAAAAGTACTTTTTCCAAGCATCTATCATAGTCTTGTATGACATTAATTTTTCATCTTTGGTATTTTATTCATCATTGATTTGATTGATTATCAATTGAGAGTCTCCATACACTTGTAGCTTAGTGATGTTCCATTCTAGAGCCATCTTAATGCCAATGACTAAAGCCTCATATTCTTCTATGTTGTTTGTGCATGGGAAAAAAATCTTTTTGGACTTGGGAATAGTGTACCCTTGAGGAGTAATCAATAGTATGCTGGCCCCAAAATCTCCTTGTGTATATGATTTGTTGAAGTACAACTTCCATGTCTTCACCTCTATGTTGACAATTGTTGAATCTGGAAACTCTACTTGAATGGTTTGTGTAGAAATAAATGGGTTTTCCACTAAGTGATCTGCTATCACTTGTCCTTTATGGATTTTCTATCCACATATTCAATGTCAAACTCACTCAATATCATGACCCATTTTTCTATCCTCCGTATTAAGGAAGTTTTTCTTAGCAAATATTTTAGAGGATCAATTTTTGCAATAAGTTTCACCTTGTGCATCAACATATAATGCCTCAAGTTTTGTGATGCAAAGACAACCACTAGACAAGCTCTTTCCATGTATGTGTAATTGAGTTCATACTTGATCAAAGTTCTACTCAAATAGTATATATTTATCTTTCTTTCCCTTGCTCATCTTCTTGTGCCAATAAAACTCCTAGAGACCTCTCGGTGGTAGATATCTATAGCAACAATGATTTTCCCTTGATTGGTGGCATTAGGATTGGTGGATTTATTAGATAAGTCTTCAATAACATGAAGGCTTTGTAACATTCTTCATCCCACATGAAAAGAGTGTCTTTGTGTAGTAACCTTGTGAATGAATGGCATTTTTCTACCAGTTGAGAGATAAACCTCCTTATTGCTTGAATCTTTCCTTGAAGGGACCTCATTTGGCTTATGTTCTTTGGAATCTGCATATCCATTATGGCTTGGACCTTTTTTGGATCTACTTCAATCCCTTTTTCTAAAACTATATAGCCTAACAATTTGCCGGATTGGACACCAAAGGCACATTTTTTTGGATTAAGTCTCACTTTGAATTGTTCCAATCTTGTGAATATCTTTTCTAGAATTTTTAGGTGATCTTCTCTTTTGTGTGACTTTGCCAATATGTCATCCACATAATCCTCTAGAAAGGTGTGCATCATATCATGAAAGATAGTTGTCATTACCCTTTGGTATTTGGTTTTGGCATTTTTGAGGCTGAAGGGCATTACGTTCCAACAAAAGGTACTCGAAGAGCATGTAAAGGTTGTCTTCTCTTGGTCTTCGGGTGCAATTTTTATCTGATTGTAGCCACTAAAACCATCCATTAATGAGTACATGAAGTGACCTATTGTCAAGTCCACTATCACATCTATGCTTGGAAGTGGGAAGTCATCTTTATGACATGCAAGATTCAAGTCTCTAAATTTTGTGCATACCCGAATAGATTTTTCATGCTTGGTGACTGGTACAATATTGGATATCCATTTAGCATATGTTATTGCTCTTATAAACCCCACCTTCAACATATTTTCCTATTTGGCTTTGACTAGGAGAGCTACATGTGGGTGCATCTTTCTCAACTTCTTCTTGATGGGCTTAACACTTGATTTAACATTCAAATGGTGCATAATGAAGTTGGGATCCAATCCTAGCATGTTGGCACAGGACCATGCAAAGTTCACTTGTTTTTCTTGGAAAAACTTGATAAAATCCTTTCTTTCTAAAGGTGTAAGTGACACTACTAGGTGTATAATTTTGGATCCAATTATGTTCCAATGTTGACCTTTTCTATTGGCTCTATGAGAATCGGTGACCTTTCTTCCTCATGTTCGGGTAGGGCATCCAACCTCTCTTCCTTTGGTGCCATAATTGGGTTTTCACCATAGGAAACATCCTTTATCTTTACTTTTTTTGGTTCTAGTGCTTCCACATAGTGGTTTTCATCACTAGAAATTTTCATGTTTTTTTATTTTTTTTCATTCTTTTCTTTGGATTAAGAGATTGGACCCCCGCTGCTCTCATCATGTTTGGTTCAAATTGATTGGTGAAAGAGAGCTCAACCATGTTTAAGTATTGGGCCATTGCTTGGTCATTTGGGAAATAGAGTATGTCACTTGGCTCGTTTAGGTCCCAATCAATAAGGTTGGGATGCATCAAGGATAGGGATTCACTCGGTAAAGTGTCATCAGTTGGAGTTATGGACATGACCTCATTGGATGGTTCATACCTTGTATCATTTAGGTCTATGACGTGAGCTTCCTAGAGATGGTCCATGGAAGAAGGATCAAAGTCCTCTTCACTTGAGTCATCAAGGACTTCTATGGGAAATAGCATGGGAAATACAACACATAGATTAATCCTAACATTCAAATCCTCCTCCTCTAAGGGTTCCCAAAATTCCTCTATCCATGGTCGATTAATGGGTGCTTGTTCTATATTGAGTTCTTGTATGATGGGATCTTCATTCCTTAGAGTTTGTTTCCTTGGAACATTAGCATAACCATGTATTGTGACAACTTCTTTATTATGGCATGAGTCATCGAACAAAGTATCCCACTCATAGTCCCAGGAATCATCACTATCAACCTCAGATTCCACCGTGTTCACTTGAGGATATAAATCATGCATGTGGCTGGAGATTTCTCCTTTGTGCTAGTAGCCTACCCCTGATTTTTCCTCTTTTGACCTCCGCAAAGGTTTAATAGTCTCTAGGAAACCTCTTTTTCTTTTGCCTAAGGTTCCTCTTCCCTTGTATCCCATTATTTGCATTATTTCAAATCCTTTTCCATATTGATCAGTTTGAATGTTAATATGCTGAATTCTCTCTACGAGAGTATTTAAGGTATCATTTTCATCTAGATAAAGCCATTGGAGAACTTCATCTTCCTCTTTGTCAAATGTTGCATTGTCACTTTCTCTTACAAAATAAGAGTTATATTTATGAGGAAGGTGTTCCTTGGACTATTTCCCATGTGTTCTTGGAGATGTAGGTAAGTCGAATAAGGAAACAAAATATTCCTCTATTCCCTTGGTCTTGATTTTACATTATTTTTCAAATGTATGCATCATTTCACTCATTTTTTTTGTAATGATCCTCTTTAGCTTTATCTTTCTCTTATTTGGTGGGTTTGAAAGGTTCTAATTCTGGTATAAATGCCTTTTCTGAATTTTCATTTGAAGTTGGGCCCTCATAACTCACTTTCCCCTTTCCTTTAGTTGACGTAGTTGAGTTAGTTCAAGGAGGACTTGAAGTAGAAGTAGCACTTAATGTTAACTTAGGATCATCTACTTTAATGTCTTCAATGGTAGCCCTTTGGATAATTCCTTCTCTGCTATGTGGAATAAATAATTCGTGGAGAGGTTTTAGTGCATTGCAATATTAGAAAGGATTTGAATCCCCTCCAATCATGATTTCCTCACACATGTATGGAAATTTTATGCATTGATGATACGTGGATGGAACCGCTTGCATCTCATTGATCTACAACCTCCCTAATAAGATATTATAAGTTAGTTTCATATCTAAGACTTGGCATTTTGTGTCCTTTTTTACTGGTCCAACTTGAATGGGCAATATAATCATGCCTTTTGAAGCTCTTTCCGCTTCATCATTGGCCTTTATGGAAATTCTTTTTGTAGGATCAATGGATGACTCTGATAATCCTAGAGATTTGACAAGGCTCAAAGTGCAGATGTTAAGACCAACTCCCCCATCTATGAGAGCTCTCTTAACCCTATGTCTTTCAATCAAGACTTCTATATGCAATGGCAGATTTTGGGGATGGGTAATGGACATGTCATCATGGTCTAAAAATGAAAGGCAATGAGGGGCAATGAGATGTCCTCCCATATTCTGAAACTTCTCCTCATCCATGTTGGTAGGAACATTAGTTTCCACTAATGCCTTCTCTAAGATTTCCTTGTGATTTGGTGATAACTTTAATAACTCCAATATATAAATTTGTGCTGGAGTCTTTTGTAGTTGATCCACCAAACTATATGGTTTTTCTATTGTAGCCAATTATTTTGACAAAATGCTTGATTGTGGAGGACCAATAGGTTTAGGATCAACCCCTTGCAAGGTAATCCTTGAATTCTGCCCCCTAGTAATAACATTAGATGTCTCTTTTTGGGGTTGTTCCTTGATCACAATAGTATTGACAATATGCTCATGACTAGATAAAGTATTTATGATTTTATCATAATGAGGTGCAAAATTGATATTGTTGCTGCTTTTTTTATTCTCATTGGATGACTCACCTTTGTCATGATTATAAAAAGGTTGTCTAAACACTGTGTGATCTTCATTACCTTGAGGTCATTCAATAGTGATTGTACCACTATCAATCAGGTCTTGCACCATGTTCTTCAATTGTAAGCCCTTATTGGTCTTATGCCCTCTAATTATATGATATTCACAATGACTATTCTCACTCCATCAGTTGGGTTTATTTTGTAGCTCATAGGGTTGAATGCTACATAAATTAATGATCTTGTTGGCGATGAGAGTCCTCAATGCTTTCTCAAGAGGCTCACCTAAAGGTGTGAAGTTCCTCTTGGGAGTTGGTACCAAGAATTTGTTAGATTTGTTACCTCCTTGATTTATTCCCAAAATTGCCACTATTTGTATTGCTGCTGTAAGGCACTTTGGGAGCCTAATTTGCATTGTTCACCTAATTAGGTGTCCTTGTAATAGAAAAGGGAGTCACCTTTAAGTTACTAGAATTGACAACACTATCATTGACCACTCCTTTATTGATGTTCTTCAACCCAAACCAATTATAGTTGTTAGAAAAGTTCTTATTCTGGTTGTTATGGTTGTTGTTGGAGGTATTGTTATTGTAATTCTTATTGGCCTTGTAGAGTTTCAACTCTCCACTCTTAACTAATACCTCTTCCATGGTTACTCCATTCTGAATAAGGTCTTGGAAGGTCTTAGGACATTGCATTCTCAACCGATAATTCATCTCACTACTCAAGCTATTGATAAAGATATCCATTTTCTCTTTTTTTGGTACACTCCAGGGATTTCTAGCAAATACCGTCCTCCACCTTTGTAGGAAAATTAGGAACCCTTCTCCTTCTTTTTTCTTGGTATTACATAAGGTGATCATTGTGACTTCATGCTTGATATTGTATGAGTAGTGTACCACAAATTTAGAGGCCAGCTCTTCAAAAGTTTTAATGCCGAAAGGTAATTTTGAGAACCATTCCATGGGCATACCTCCCAAACTCCTGGGAAATAATCTCATTAAATAAGTGATATCATGCATGAATTATAAGCTCAATGCACAAAATTCCCATAGATGATCTTGAGGATCTAATGTTCCTTCATACTTATCATACTTAGGAAATACTACATTGATAGGGAATGGTACCATGACTAGACTTTTGTCAAATAGAAATGGACATAATGCTTCTATAGAAAAAGGATTTGGAGCCCCACTTTTCTTTATCATGTCCAATTGAATTTGAAATAACTTAAATTGTTTATTCATGATATTGAGCGGGCTCTCTTCAACTTCTGGTGTTCTAAGTTGATTAACATCATAATCGCGAGGGATTTTAAGCCCCTTTCGGGCTAGATCTAGGAAGTGCTTTTCCTTGTCTCTTTCCATTTCTTTCTCCATAAGTTTCAAGAAATAAGGACTTTGTATAGCCTCACTATCCTTCTCATTTGTGGCGTCTTCGATAGTAGGTTCACCATTAGCCCCAGCGTTAGTATTATCAATTCCTTGAGTGTTTGAGTCTATTCCTCCATTATTAGTATTACCTTGATTGTTTGGATTGATACCACTATTATTGGTATTACCTTGATTGTTTGGATCATTACCACCATTGTTGTTATTACCCAAGCTACCGTAGTACATCATGTTGGTTTTCACTTCTTGAATAGGTTGTTCTTGTGGTACTCTTAGAGTGGTAGAAGTATCGCTTGGGAAAGGAAGCTCTTATCTCAGATAAGTTCCATTTGCTTGAAAGGTTTTCTTTATGTAATATGATCGAGTAAACATAGGCATGAACATAAACCATTTGAAAAAAGAATTTATCTTGTTGGCTTGTGATCAAATCAATCTAAAATTTTCAAAATTGCTCGAAACTAGGATTTCTGACCAGGTAGGGTACTGGAACAAATAAAACAACCAAAAGGGTACCTAAATCTGGAACCAAATTTTTTTGAAATCCTTGGGAAATTCTCACTATTTTCCTTTTTTATTTCTGGGCATCAATTGCCTACATGTATGTGTGAATTAAAAATTGATACGCATCGACTAGAGTCGATTTAGGTGGCACTCTGTAGATGTGTAGGTGACACTTTACTATTGATAGGCATTTTTCCAGTTTTTATAGGCTTTGCTTAATATGTCTCAGGCATGACTTGACTATTGACAGGCATTTTTTGAACAGTCCCAGGCTTGACTTTACTGCTGAAACACGATATTTCTCTGTGCACAGGTGGCACTTTGCTGACTAGGTTGTAAATTTTAGATTTTAAAAGTTGTAAGATCAAGTTTATGGAATTTTCTTATTTGAAAATGGAACACAATTGCAACACACACATCAAATTTTAATCATGTCCCTAAAACCGCACTAAAGTGTATGTTCTCGGTCATTTTTCACAAGTATTGAACAAGAAAGTATTCCACGAAGTCTACCTATAGTCAAATTTGGCTTTTAACATGTTTGGCTCTATAAGGTAGCTTACTAATTTATTAGGAGTTTAATGAATAATCCATTCTAAACTATGCCATGTTCTTTTTCCCACTTGTGAACTTCCCACACGCACAAAAGCACAATTTGGTGCAATCCCTGAAAGGACTACTAGAGGAAGTGAAGCAACTTGCACACAATCTAGCCACTTCCCTTTTAAGGAAAAGTGTATTTTTTTTATAGTGGGTTGGAAAGTATCACGGCTAAGGAAATTGTCTCCCACTTGGGTCATTCCCTCTCACCGTCCTCGTAAGGAAAATCTCGGGAGGCAGGCCCTCTAATGTTCTAGCATGTTCATGTAAAGCAAGGAAATGGAGTTAAGAACAAGTTTTTGGGAATTTGGTCCACCTAAAAGGTGAAGAGCATATCCCTAACTTTTTCTTAATTTCCCAAACACAATAAGCACTGTTTAATTATTTTACCCACTAACTATAGAGAATTGAGCATTTCTACTCTGTTCTACAAACAAGAGGTTTTGATCTTATGTGCTTGATTCCTCAACCTTTCTTCTTAATAAAAAATTTCAACACCTTTGGCATTTTGATTCACTAGAAGAAGTGAAGAGCATAGGCCTAAATGCTAAACTTTCCAAACAAAGATAGGCTTTTTTGTAATTACTAGATTTTTAAATGCACCAATGCCACAATTTAAGGGAAAATATTCACTAGTTTGAGGCTTACCTTTCCTTGTAGCTAGCATAAGCTAAGGGCATTTTTGAGTTATTTTTGTCATTTTTAGCTTACCTTAGCTATAGCTCCTTTCCAATTTTCTTTCCTCCAACAAATTTAGTCAACACATCCAGTAACAATGAGGGGAACCAAAATGAATTTGAAGAACAAAAGTTATCTATTGAATCTTAAAGCCTTATTTGCAAATTTTAAGAAAAACTTGAATTAAGGAGAAAAAATCCAATGAAGTGATACAAACTCAGTTTTGTAAGCTTCTACAATTTTGAGATAGTTCTCATATACTTGATTTTCTTCTTCTTGTGACTCCTCAAGAACTAATTTCATGTGAGCAAAGTTTTCCTTCTTGATTTTCCTAGCCAAAGCCTTCCCTTCTTGATTGAAATTGCTCTATGGCTTTTGAACCTTTCCGTGTTTGCTCATCTATAGTAAAAAAATTCAAACAAAGAGTAAGAAAAACAACAATTATATATTTGACAAAAAATTGAAGCAAAAAGTAGTAGGTGTCATTAGTCAGCTAATATGCGTGATTTCAGGATTAGTAGGCGTAACTTTAAAAATAGCAGGCATCACTTTCCAGTGACAGGCGACATTTAAAGTTTAGCAGGTGTAACACTTTAATTACTAGGTGTGAAAGTAATGAAAATTGTGTATGATAAGCTATTTAAAGTGACAATTAACAAATACTAGGCATCAGTTAAGAGATACTAGGCATGATAGTTTGCAATAAATTATGTCATAAAGGTTGTCATAGGTGGCAAAAGACAATGAATACTCGGTATTTCTCAGTTCTTGGGCATCGCTTTACTATCTCCAGCATAGCAATTTATCTCATAGGTGTGACAATTTATCTTTCAAGTGTCAATTACTTGCTAGTAAGCATCAGAACAGTGATCAAAGGCATGATTCAATCCTTCATATGTATCATTTCTCCTATTTTTTGCAAAAATTCATGAAAAAGTGACAACAAAAACACACAAAAATTTGATGAAAATGTTAGAAATGAGTCTTAGAGCCCCACGGTGGGTGTTATTTGTGTGTGTATGTTAAACACCTTCATGAAATTAGGATTATTAACTAACAATTCAAACAAAATACAATGCAATTTTAACTAAGAATTGAAATTAAAATCCATGACATCACATGGTTCTCTAATTAGATGTGGTAAGTAGAGCTCTCAGCTTAATCTCCACTAGTGACACTTCTAAAATGAGAAATATATGATGCTACAATGCTTAATCTAGCTCACAATTCTTCATTATGCAAAGATAAATTGAAATGCTAATGCTAAATGCTCTCAATTGCTCTTAAAATGCCTATAATAAGGATGCTTTGCAAATGAGTTTCTAAAATGATTATTGCTCTCAAAATGCCTCTCATTTATAGTAAATTCCCAAGGGTAGGGGGTAGAGTGAAGTAATCGTGATTTAGCTTTGGTTGAGTGAAAAACTTTGCAATGTTTTTAAATGGGGGGATAATTTAAATGGTTATCTCAAACCTTTGGACAAAAGGACAAAATTGAGTGGATGAGATTCAAAGTTGAATTTTAATGATTGAGATTCAATTCCTTTGAGTGATCCATGTGCTTTGTGTTCTCAATTTTCATTGGTTCTTCATATCTTTTTTGAAAGATATTAAGATTTATTAAATTCTATCAATTAATTAAATTAGCCATGTAGGGAATAGGTTCATTTTTATTTTTGATTTAAAACTATACAATTAATTGATTAAAATCAATTATATAGTGTATTTCATCCCTTGAAGCTTGTATTTAATTATTTAATGTCATTATTTAATTTTTCTTTTGATTTGATTGATTTTGTCCAACTTGATCTAATAAATGTCCATTTTTTATGAGAATTAGTCCATTTTGATGATTTTGAGCCATTTTTGAGTGTCTACACTTTCCACCATAGAATTTTCAATTTACCTTTGATCTTCTTCACTAAACTTATCATAATACTTATTTATACCAACAAGTATACTCGACTTCTTGAATTTATTAATAATACTATTATACACACTAAAATGGTGCACTTCTATGAATCCTTACATGCAAGGAAAGTCAAGAATGAGCCCTCACAAATCGATCCATAGCTCTTTATGCATGGAGTTGCAAGATTTATAAAATTGCTCTCAGCTAGAGCTATACACTCATGAACTTGCTAGTCAACCACACAATGAGAGATTCCAAATGAATGCAATGATATGCAAATCTATATGAGAATGCAAATTAATCTTATGAGAATGAAGATGCAATTAAGCTATGAAAATAGAAATGAAAGAGTTACAAACCCTCTAATTAAACTATGTGAGATTAATCTAAAACATGAAAGGAAATGATACCATGATGATGCAACTATGATGCAAGCTAGGATGTGATGTAGATGCAAAATGAATGCCAATGATGCTCCAAATCTTCAAAACTTGATGCAAGAATATCTCCAAAAGCTTCAATGACTTAGAAAACCTGTAGCATAATAATAGCATAAAAGAGAATGGATATGCATAAAAGAGAATGGATATGAAAATGAAGAAGAGAGCTTTTCTTTTATAGGAAATGAAAAATCAATGGATGATGGAGATTAAGAGGCAAAATATTTAATCAACGATGGAGAAAAAAAGAAGCTTGATCCTTGTGCACAAATATCCTCCAATAAGAAAATTAGAAGCATTTACTTTATGTTGAGCATTTAATTTATGTCCATGTGAGGCAAAAGTACTTTTCTTTTATTTTTTATTTTATTTTTCTTTATAAATAAGAATTAAATGCTTTATTTGTGCAACAGGGATAAAAAGAAAAGTGGGGATTTTTTATTTAAATAAAAGGGGAGGAAATTCCTTTTAATTAAATAAAGGCTTAGGATAAAGTGATTTTATTATTTAATTAAAAGAGATTTTTAATTAATTAAAAAAGAGCAAGTTCTCTTAATTAAATAAGAATTTTATTTTTACTTTCTCTTTTAAATTAAATAAAATTCAAACCTTAGGAAATATTGAATTGATTATGATTTGATCAAGGAAATTGATATAATTGATAAAATGTTGATTTTTGAAAATATTGATTCAGGGATTTGACAAATTGCAGAAATGGGGGCCCAAAGTCTAGGCGACCATTTTAGGGTGCATACATTTGCCCCTCTTTGACTAATGTGTGATTGATTTGGGAACACATGTAGTCAAAGAATGAAGTTGCAATGTGAGATCGATTTGGGATCACAAAACAACTCAGATGTGAGGTCGATTTGGGATCACATCCAGAAAAAGCATAAACAAAAGATTCTGGACATGAGGTCGATTCGGGCTCATATCCAAAATAAGAGATAAGAATCTCAAATTTGAGAAAAAGCTCACAAAAGATGTCTGAATCAAGAGAATCAAGGAAATCAGGGATGAGAATCCCATAGATATTGCCCCCTCGGAATCAAAATCGAAATCAGATAGAGAGGAACAAAAAAATTGATAAAATATTTGATCAAATCCTAATGAATCATAATCGAAGGATGGAGCATGATAAGATAACCATCAAACAGTGAAGATATGCCCCAGGTTGACTAGGTTTGACTGGGAAAGATATAGGATAAAGATTAAGTCAAACCTCAGAGAGAGGAAGCGAAAGGGGTGAATGAAAGACTAGAAGTTTGAAAGACATGGAAAGGAAGAAATTCCATCAAAGATCGAAGAATTATGCCTCAAAAGGTCAGTCAACTGCGTAAAAGAATGATAAATCTTGGAAATGCGACTTGGATTTTGATTTCAAATCCGAAACGGATAGAAAATGATGTGACATGAAAGACCAAAAATGAAAGAGATAATCAAGAAGAATCAGAAAATGAGCACAGTTGACCAACTAGTCCATAGATGATAAAAAGAAGAGCTCTCTCCATATGCAAGATGCAAAAAACTAAACTATGATGAACCTAAGAATGCAAGCTACTATGAAAGTGGTTGACTTGCAAGGTCACAACACTTATAGACATCTAATTATCATCATCGAGCATTATTGGTAGCGTCGTAAGATCATATAATGCACACTAGCATAACTATGTGGATATGAATATGATCTTTATCAGATAGAAATGTGGAAATCTCACCTAGGCATCAAAAACATATAGGTCAAGATGACTAATGCAGTGAGATTACCTAAGTTTGATATGGCAAGATTATGCTTGTATCAAGACACATGAAAGTCAGGATAACTAGAAGCATGCACTCGCATAACAGTCAGGGATAATACCTCGTCAATCCATAGTGTCAAGTAAGACCAGCATAAATGCTCATGACAGTTAGGATCAACAAAATATACCCACAAGCAGATAAAGAAATAAAACATGTTCTCATACCCTCAATCTTCTAGCTATGCATCATCGAAAACTTCTCAGGGAGAGACCACTCATCAAATAAATCTTCATAGATAGCACACAAAGAAAAATAAAGTCAACATATCTCAATGAGTTGATTGTTTAAGTGCATGTGTGTTGGTCATAGAGTCAAACTCTGGTTATCACATCTGCAAATGAGAAATATCGCAGCATACTAGACTGTAGGGTAAGACATCTAATAAGTGTTAAGAAACACTCGACGCAAGGGTAGTGTTGAAAAACACTATTTGGGGTGGTGTTGAAAAACACCTGTTGTGAAATGCCCCAAGAGACAAACGCACCTAAAAGACCTATGCTAATAGGTATGCCCCTTAGACAAAGACAAAGAACAATTCTAGACCAAGTCAAATAAGGTCAAGGCATGACGGAGAAAGGCTAAGTTTCGAGGATGCATGCTAACAAATAGGGGTGCAAAGGCCTCAAGTAGCGCCTATTTCCAGGTTTTCACCACTTGGATTTATTGCAATTTTTTCTTTTTTTATATTTTTTCTACCAAGGCGCCTGTTTCCAGGTTTTCACCAAGGCACTTTTTTTTTATTTTTTTTATTTTTTGAATATTTTGATTTTTTTGTATTTTTTCAGGACTTTATATGCTTTTTATGATTTTTTTAGCATCATTTATGAATTTTTTTGGTATTTTTTCAGGATCAATAAAATATATACAAAGGATGCCCCCAGACAGAATAGGCATCAAACTCTTTAAGCAAGATCACATCGTGCAGTCCCAATATCCAGGAAGGTGGGGAACAAGAGGGATTAGCAAGCTGGTGACTGAGATGGAGGAAAGGAGAATGAAGGCAAATGGAGGGAAGAAATCCTCAAGGTCAAACTCCTCAAGAGTACCCAAGCTAGGGAAAAAATTATCATGCAAAGCACATTTAGATAAGCAATGAAAGGCCAACATGGGATAAGCCACAAAAGTGTAATGCAAAAGAAGGAAAGGATGCAGTCCAAAGGAGTAGACATGTCAAGAGGCTTCATAGCATCGTGCTTTACTCTTTTTATTAGATCAAGACCAAAGGGCAAAAAGATAGCGAAAGGCTAGAATGAATGGAGGAAAATGAATATGAAGGCTAAACATGAATGAAATGAAAGCAAGATCATCAAAAGATAGCTCACAAGATAGCCAAATATTCAAGTATAGGTCAACATTGTCAAGATCAAAGAGAGAAGATGGAAATGGATGAAAAATGTAGAAGAACTATGCATGATGCCCGATTACCAGGTTTTCATCATGGTACTTATCCAAGGTGCCACAAGGGAGTGGTTTTCACCATAGGATGAATTTATTTCTCTTTACTTTTGCTACCAAGGTGCCTGTTTCTAGGTTTTCACCATGGCACATTTTCAATTTTTTCTTTTTTCATCATTTTTTTCATTTTTTCATTTTTTCATTTTTCTATATTTTTGAATTTTATAATTTTTTTGAATTTTATAATTTTTGGAAGAAAGAAAGCTTTTTAGATAATGCTCCTTGAAAGGATAACCCATGACATGTCAAGGATTCAAAATGATATGCTCAAAGATGCTAATAAGGAAAGGAAGATGACAGAGAAAAATGGAGGATAAGGATTTATATAAAGCGAGTGAGGTTGGAAGATAGGAGGAATAGGCAAATGAGGAAAAATGATAGAAGGTAGAAGGATAATGAATGAAAGGATTGTGAAAGGGGAGATGGAAAGGAAGACAAGATCAACATCAACACACACACTTTGAAAGGTGGCGAGAGGATGGAGGAAACATGAATGAAGGAATCCGTGAAGGAATATGGAGAATGTTTAACAGAGGTTGCAGTTCAGGCGCATGGAATGGAAGAATATTTTGGGAAGAAGATGAAGCGGAAGCCTTTGGAAGCTTTAATGTCAACTTCACTTTTTGTTCAATATTAGACTCTCTCAAGAGAGACTTTGGAATCCATATAGCCTTAGGCTTTTCATTTTCTTTTGATGATTTAGAGATAATATCTTTAATGATGGATTTTGGAACCCATACTTGTCTTGTAGTTTTCTTCTTAGATATCTCTTTTGACTTTATATATCCATGTCGATTAGAGGGGACATGGTGATCTTCTTTTTTTGATGGATTCTTATATCGCTTCTTTTTTTTGTATTGAACATTCAAGTTACTTCCAAAAGATTTGGGACTTGTGGAAGAAGGAGGATATGACTGGTTAAGATGGGTGGATGGATGAAAAGGATTCAAGGGTATGCATCTATGTTGATCTTGAGGAAAGATAGAAGATGGAGGGATGTAAGGACCCAAGATGGATGATGAATTAGGAGAATTAGGAGGGAAAAGTGAAGGGAAATAAGGGCCCAATATGGAAGGAAGATGTGAAGCCCTTAGTATTGGTGGAGGAGGTCCAAGGATGGAAGTGGAAGACACAAAAGGATAATCAATAAGTTCATCAGCATCTATATGACAACCAAGGACATCAGCATCTTTAGAATGAGCATTAGGATTTTCAATAGGATTGTGCACATCTTGAGTAGGAGCAACTTCGTTGATAGAATTGTTAAAAGCTTGCGAAGACTTAGGAAGAGTAGAAAGCGGAAGTGAACATGGAATGGTAGAACAAGAAGATGGAAGACTTTGATCTTGACAAGGATCTTTGGATAGCGTAAGCGTATCAACTTTCTTTTGATTTTCAATAGGCTTAACATCAGAAGTAACAACACCATTTTTAATAACCTTGATGGAAGTATCATCTTTGGAAAGCGCAAGTGTAGTAAGGTTATTTTGATTATCAATAAGCTCAATAGTGCAAGTGGTAGCTTGATCTTTCTTAGGAGAAGTCTTAAGACATGGTGGAATGAATGAGAAAGGGCATAGAGGATCAAAAGAACCATGAAACGGATGAGAGATATTATGAACAAGATTGGTTGACATGGAGGGTTCTTGATCTTGATCTCTTTTTATGTTCTTTTTTTTATCATTTTTAGGGTCCTCTTGACATGAGCCACTTCTAAGGACAAGGAAGCATGTTGGAATTGTATGGAAGACTTTGGAGGAGATGCTGAAGGACTAGCTAAAGTAGGCATTATAGCACATGAAGGCTTAGGCTCACTAGGTGTAGCATTATTAGAAGTATTTTTAGCTAAGTGAAGGTTAGCTTGAGTATCTTTAAGAGGTAGCCCTTGAGGATAACTATAGGGAACCGCATGAAAAGCATTAGAATTTGCATTGAATGAAGGATGTGTAGAAGATTTGGAAGACATAGCAGCTTTAGGAAATGTATGAGTATTGGAGGAAGTAGAGGATGGAAGGGAACCATCACAAGACAAAGGTTCAACATTAACATGATCTTTCTTGAGAGCGTAATCTTTATTTTCAGCATGAGAACTTTTAGAGGAGATATCCTTTTGATGTTTGAAATCAGCGCGGTAGATTTTCTTCTCTTTAGTAGGAATATTGTATTGTTCACAAAAATCATCAAAGAATTCTTCAAATTCAGAATCATATGGATCCCCATCACAATCTACCCAATAGGATGATCCTTTAGAAAGATTAAGCACACGATGAGGAGGATTCTTAGGAACATAGGTTTCATCATCGTGTTGCTCATTATGGTATGTTTTGATATGAGGAGTAAGACTCTTTGAAGAAGTAGAAGAAGAACGAGATCGTGAAGAAGAGGAAAATGAAGACTTCATGGAAGAATAAGATTTGGATAATGAAGAATGCGAATAATGTTTAGAAGAGTCATGATAAGATTTGGAAGATGAATAATTCGAATGGTGTTTAGAAGAGTCATGATAAGACTTAGAAGATGAAGAATGAGAAGATTTAGATGATGAAAGATGTTTGGAAGAAGAAGATTGCGATATGATCATGTTTATGATTCTAGCAAAGGTGTCTGATTTAATCATCTTTTCTTTTATTTTTTCTATAAGTTTGTCACCCATTAGATATTTGGAAGGACCATTGGAGGAATAAAGATACTCTTCAAATTGAGCAATGAGTTCAAGATCATCTATTCTCAAGAGAGGTTCCTTAACAAGATAGTTGAAATTCATGGTTCTAGAAGAGGAGGACTCAAGCATAGAAGAAATGAATAGAAGAGATGAATAGAAGAATGTAGACTAGATAATAAGAGGAAAATAATCAAGAAGAAGAGGAAGAATTTCCCATGGGAATAGAAGACTTCAGAAGAACATGGGAAATGGAGAAGAAAGAAGAAGACTAAGAGTCAACTTGTGTAATTGATACCATAACGTTCATTGAGATGTTGAGCAATATGATAGCACCTAGGATCTGACAACTGGAGGTCGTTTCCCTTGATTAACTTGGTATCTTGTTGTAACTGACATGAAAGAAAAAGATTCTTAATGATAGGGTGACCTCGAAAAGTGTCAACACCAAACTAGGATAATCAAAGTTCTCTATTGTCCAAAATGAAATGAAAAGATAGAAATAAAGGGGCTTTACCAACACTGTCAAAGAGGTGCTTCCAACAAAGGGTGAATACCCTAGCACTTTTGAATCAAGAGGTTGGACTAGGCCAAAATATAATTGAAATTGATTAAATGAAAGTGATTTGGACAATAAGAGCACTAAAATTCTCCAAGAATGTAGCTAACAATTCTAGAGATAAGCTTTCTCACCAAGAATAACCTTCTAACTTGACAACTATTTCCAAAGTGGCCTTGTAAACCAATTGATGCTATTCTTGGAGGGCAAAAACTAGAGATTTAAAGTCAAAAAAAGTCTCTAATGATAGGATAGAAAATCAAGCAAGCTGTAAAAAGTTGGTGTTTCAACTCAGGAACTCAGTTTGTTTTAAAAGATCAAGTACATCAATAGATTTTTATCGTTGAACAGGCACATAAGACAGCAATCAGGGAGTTCAAGAAAATAGTCTTCAAATAATGAGCAAGGGGCAAAGCAACCTTGCGCATGAACAAGTATAGTGACTTAGTATTTCTACTCCTTAAAGGTTCTACTTGTGTATGTTCTTGACAATGTTTTAGCAGGCACTTAGAACACAACAACACCTTATCAAGCTGTCTATAAGGATATACATGGCTTTTCTAAGGAGTCCTCGATATACGCAAGGTACGTGAGGCCCAACTCCGTAGATGAGAAGAATCCAAAATCACACAGCCGGGGGGAGACGGTAACCCAAATCTCCTCCTTCACTTCTCAAAGGTATAAAGTTCTTTGAGGCTTAGCCAAGAGTGATATCAAACTCAATTCCCAAGAGAGGTGTCTTTGGATTCACCTCCCGATATTTATACTCCGTCAAAACATAGGAGTTAAGGTCGTCCCTTGAGGTGGTGTGTCCCCAAGTAGGCCTTCTAGAAATAAAAACTAAGTAATTCACTATCAAAAGTATTTAGAGCACTAAAGGTGGAACACTTAACTCTTCAAGTAAATGCGAAGTGAGTCCAAAAGTGGAACATTTAACCCTTTAAGATAATGTGAAGCGAGTCCAAAAGTGGAACATTTAACCCTTTAAGATAATGCGAAGTGAGTCCAAAAGTGGAACATTTAACCCTTCAAGAGAATGTGAAGTGAGTCCAAAAAAGTGGAACACTTAACTCTTCACACCAACTCAAAGTGAGTCCAAAAGTGAAATATTTAACTCTTCACACCAACTAAAAGTGAGTCTAAAAGTGGAACATTTAACTCTTCACACCAACTAAAAGTGAGTCCAAAAGTGGAACATTTAACTCCTCACATCAACTCAAAGTGAGTCCACACCTTAGAAAACAAGTGAGTTCCAAAAATCACAAAAGGGTTGCCTAGTGGAACACTTAACGCTTCTCTCCTGTAGACCCCTCCCCTTTAATGTGGCGCTGATCTTGCAACCACATGGCGAAAACGAGGGGCCGGTGGATATAGCGAGTCCAATAACCCAAGATAGCAATCTAGATCAATCACAAGTAATCTAAGGCTACTAATCAATACTACTCACAAATGACAAAGGGTTGAATCAATGGAATATTTAACTTTCCAAGTAAACATAGAGTGAGTCCACAAAGTGGTGCATTTAACTCCCTATGTAAACAAGGAATAAATCCATGCCCTCAATCACTCAATGAGATATTTGATATTAGAACCAAGAATTACTTAAGATTTAAACACAAGAATTCACTTACACAAACTTGTATGAAAGCAAATCTATGTTCATTCATTTCCCATTAAAAGCATCAATTGAAATGTGTTCTATGAAAACATGTAAAACACTCAAGCCAAACACATGAGAGGTTCAATTTTAATCTCAAAATCTAAATGTTTTAAATATGTAACAAAATACCTCAAGTCCAACGCAACGCGCTTAGTAGATTTGCCCTATTTTTTGTTTGTTTTAAGCATTTTTCATGAAAGCAAGTCATGCACCTTCAAATGAACAAGACAAGAAAACAAGCAAACAAGATATGCAATGTATATCCAACTTATGCAAACCCTAGGGTTAGATCTAAAAATCAATTTTTAGGAGCAATAACAACCAGCAAATAATCCAAATGATAGCTCATATCATGCATTGAACAATGAAAAATAAGTGCATACCCATCACAAAATTTTATTTTATTTTTGCATTTGACCTAGTCAAAAAGATCTGATTGTTACCACATGAATTCGGACCCTAAACCAAAAATACAAAAAAGATACCTCTGTCAAAAAATAGAGAGCTTTCCAAAAATATAAAAATCTCAGAAAAATCTCTTCATTTGTGCCCTAGAGACCCATTTTACCAAAATAGACCAGTTTTTATAAATTGACCAAATGAGCTATGATATGATCTCTAAATTAAAAACACAGTGAATGGACCCCCTATAGAATTTCAAGACCTTTCCAAAAATATAAAAATTTCTAAAAAATATGCTGATTTGTGCCAAATATCAATTTTTTATGAAAAATTAAGAAAAAATCATAAAAAATACAAATTACCTCTGAAAATTCTAAAATTTTTTTTGGAGCTTCTTTGATATGTCGTCAACCTACAAAATTTTTTTAGACCAAAACACCAAGCTGTTTGGGAGATATGATCAAATCTTTCAAATCTATGGTTTTTTTGTCTCCAAACAAATCTGCAAAAGGGTTAGCTCCAAAAATAATCAAAACCAGCAAGTGTTAGCTCCAAAAATAATCAAAAATAGCATGTAAAAAAGTGGGTTGCCCCATGGTGGGCGCTAGAAATGTACACACAAAAGTAGTGCACTTCTATGAATCCTTACATGCAAGAAAATTCAAGAATGAGCCCTCACAAATTGATCCATAGCTCTCTATGCATGGAGTTGCAAGCTTTGTAAAATTGCTCTCAGCTAGAGCTATAAACTCATGACCTTGCTAGTCAACCACACAATGACAGATTCCAAATGAATGCAATGATATGCAAATCTATATGAGAATGCAAATTAATCTTATGAGAATGAAGATGCAATTAAGCTATGAAAATAGAAATGAAAGAGTTACAAACCCTCTAATTAGACTATGTGAGATTAATCTAAAACATGAAAGGAAATGATACCATGATGATGCAACTATGATGCAAGCTAGGATGTGATGTAGATGCAAAATGAATGCCAATGATGCTCCAAATCTTCAAAACTTGATGCAAGAATATCTCCAAAAGCTTCAATGACTTAGAAAACCTGTAGCATAATAATAGCATAAAAGAGAATGGATATGAAAATGAAGAAGAGAGCTCTTCTTTTATAGGAAATGAAAAATCAATGGACGATGGAGATTAAGAGGCAAAAGATTTAATCAACGATGGAGAAAAAAAGAAGCTTGATCCTTGTGCACAAATATCCTCCAATAAGAAAATTAGAAGCATTTACTTTATGTTGAGCATTTAATTTATGTCCATGTGAGGCAAAAGTACTTTTCTTTTATTTTTTATTTTATTTTTCTTTATAAATAAGAATTAAATGCTTTATTTGTGCAACAAGGATAAAAAGAAAAGTGGGGATTTTTTATTTAAATAAAAGGGGAGGAAATTCCTTTTAATTAAATAAAAGCTTAGGATAAAGTGATTTTATTATTTAATTAAAAGAGATTTTTAATTAATTAAAAGAGAGCAAGTTCTCTTAATTAAATAAGATTTTTATTTTTACTTTCTCTTTTAAATTAAATAAAATTCAAACCTTAGGAAATATTGAATTGATTATGATTTGATCAAGGAAATTGATATAATTGATAAAATGTTGATTTTTGAAAATATTGATTCAGGGATTTGACAAATTACAGAAATGGGGGCCCAAAGTCTAGGTGACCATTTTAGGGTGCATACAACTATCACCAGAAATAAACTTGCTAAAGTATCATTTGATAGATTCAGTGGTAGGGGAACTAGCTACTTTAGACTTCTTACCTTGAGCCTTGAGTTCTTTTTAATCTTGTTCTAATTTTGTTCCTTCATCTTCCTCTTGTACTTATTTGTTCCATTTTTCCCTCTCTTTCTTCATCTTGCAAGAAAACATTTTTGCACTAGTACCTTCCTTAGTTCTTGTAGCCTCAGATTGTGTTTTCTTTATTGTTCTTCTCACTAAAATCTTAGCTAGAAAAGAAGGTTTCTCCTTCTTCATTATTGTTGCACTCCCCATTTGTCTATTGCTTAAAGCTCTACCTATTTTAAAAGAAACTACTTCTAAATCTTCTTCTACAATATATGTAGCTGAAGTGCCAACTTTCTCATCTTCATGTCTGGCTCTTTCTTTATCTATAGCTTCCTAGGTGAAGCCTTTATGCAGAAAGAATCACTCAACCTCCTTTCTAGCCTTCTTCTCAATTACCAATGCATTCAATGTATCTACAACTTCAAGATATTTTTCCCTCTATGTTCCAAATATATTTGTAGTAGGATTAATGGGATTCTTCAGTAGCTCATTAGCATAAGCAATGACTATATCAGCTTCTATCTCATAACTCATAGGCATAGTCCATGATGCACTAGGTACTACTACCTCCATTTGACATGTATCAATATCAACCATGAAACATATATCATCTTTATATTTATCAACAATATGAGTTGGTATTCTTTCCCTTTCATGCATTATCTTTTGGAAATCTTTAAAATATCCCCATACCTTCTTAGAAAACTAACTACCAAGTATCTTAGCACAATTTTCTATTTTAACCAAAATTGGTGTTCCATCTACCCAATTAACCGGTTCAATACTAGGAAAGAAAATTTCAAAGTAGAAAAATATACCTAAATTAAATTCATTGTACTTGAATACTTTCCTTTTTCTTTCTTGATATTCTCCATGTTTAGAAATAACCAATCTCTCATCATAGCTCATAATTCATACTCTACATCATCCTTCACCATCTTATATGCACCGTGAATGACAAGAATGGGCACATTGTTGATCCTTCTTGAGTAAAAAACTTTGTATCCAATCACCATGGATGAAAACCTAACTACCTCATATGGGATATCATTTATTGTTATTACACACTTGTCCCATTTCAATTTGGTCAGTTATGTGACTACGTCTTGTGGAATAGATCTTAGTTGTGACATTTCTACAGTAGAAAAGAAACGTGTTACTGCATGGATGACCTCTTTAGTAATCTTTTATATTCGATCAGGTCACATGAGTTTTTCACTAACCCTTCTCAACACATATCTAATCTCTTCTTCAAATTCAGAAGGAAAGTGAACCGTGCTCTCAAAACCCTTATTTGTGATCACTTTGTATTCATTTTTCAACACCTAATCTTTGCACAAATATTTTTATAGTGATTGTATGTGGGTTTCACCTAAGTCTTAAATCTTACAATTAATATATGATCTAACGTATTCTATATGTAATACACCATAGGGAATGTTGGTTAGAGCACCCTTTGGGTCATTCTCCATCAATTTGTTTGGACATCTCTTAAATATTGACCTAGATTTCTTTGCGATCTCAATAATAAGAGTATCCATACTAAAAATACTATATTCTTAGCTCAAATATCTCCAATAAATACCTTTTGAGTCATTACATGATGACATGTGCAAAACCTCACAAGTTTCTTCACAAAAATCACTTCAAAACCTTCTGCGTTCACTTCAATCATTTTTATTACTTATAGATATAGAACTTGAATGTGTAGGTGCAAAATAAGACCTAAAATCATGTTTTATCTTCCGCGACTCTTAAGAATTAAATACATCATGATTTGAAAACAAATAACACATACCTTCACAAATCTTGTTAGTGGTCATCCAAATCTTCATTTAGTTCAGCAAAACTTCATATCATACATCAAAAAAACCATATGCATATAAATATGAAAATATAACTTACTTCACATGCATCTAGGGGGTCTTAAATTGATTCAACAATGTTTTCTCCCCTTAACTCAAAGATGGCTTAGTTTAATGATGAATTCTCCACACCCTATGAAGATGTGGAATCTTTTGAAGATTTTCTTTCACTCTTCTTCATCCAAATTCGGTTCATCTTCCTACTAGTCTCTTCAACATTCATAATTTTCTTTTCTTTTTTCTTGTCAGAATGATTAACCCATTGGTTCTTTTAGGAATAAAAATTCACACAACACAATTGAGAAGTTGGGGGTGAATCAGTTGTGTGTAACAATTATAAACTTTAAAAAAATTCATCTGATTACCAATTAAACATATAAAAATTCTAATCAAGATGGACAATGCAAATGCCCACATCATAACACACACAATTTTTGTCCTTGACGAAAACCGTGTTAAGGAAAAAACCCCAGTGGGGATAATAACCACTAGATCATGCACTAGTATATAAATATCCCTGTTAAGAGTTGATACAAAGCATATAGAATATTTTTCCCTATTGAAAGACAAGTCCTTCTTATAGTTTTGAAGCCTTATTAAAAGTCCTTCAACTCTATTTAGAATTTGTGAGATCATAAGGCACACTTCCTAAGTGCATTTCTCCAAAGTGAAGGTTAAACCCACCTTCAGAACACACTGTCCTAATATAATATTAAGGATTTATTGTCCAATGAACTAGTTAAATAAAAAAATTACTTTCCTTTATGGTTATATTGAAGTACACAAGGAGTGACCATAGGTTCCACTCATTCCTCTTCTACTCTACTCTAATAACTAGAAGAAAACTCGCATCTACAATCTCCAAGCCACTACCACATTCCTCAAATTATATTTCCTCTCTTTACACAAGTTACAAATAATCAATTATGTCAGCAAGATAGAGCTTCCCCAATGCACATACAATTACATTGACCAATCTTAAGGTACGTGCATGACACCTAATACAAGTATACAATAATTAAAAACATTAAAATATTTTTCAAGATCCACAATTAACTCTCGCCTACCTTTACACATGTTACACAACCCAGTTAGGTCCTAAATAAAATAATGAGAAGTTCACATGCTACCTGCATCAATGGTATGAAATAATTTAGCCATAAATCATAAAAAATATTTCATTCTAAGTCTTATTACATGCCTTAAATTTTCATACCATGATTCTATCTCACAGCCAAATTGTACTCAAAATACAACAATTAGCTCTTGCATAATCCATGTCTCTTTCCTGTAACCTGTCTTCACCTAAAAAATTTTAACTCTCTCAAATCACAACATTATTCCATGTTACCTTGTACATAAAGTCCACACATACTAAAGAAAATAAATCTATGCATATCGACACTCATATTCCATACAATATTCATAAACCTCTATCCAACTGCCTCTAGCAACCATAGACACAATTTGTCTAATACAACCAATAAAGAACTAAAACATATGAATATAATGCTGAAAGATATGTTGACATCAATGACAAAAAATAAATGTCAATAGCCAACAATCCCCTTAATAACAACAATTCCAACCAATAGCTAACAATCTCCCCATTGGCATTGATGGAACATATTCAAGTAAAAAATAATCAATCCAAAATAGCCATAAAATTTTCTCAATATCCTTAGTAGTACACCCCCTAAGATAATAGAGGTTTTTTCACATGACTCTCTCCCCCTTTGACATCAATGGAAAATGGTGCCAAAAATGCCAAGACTCTAATAAAATGCTCTCTCGTCCTTTTTCTTTGATAATGAATCTCTCCTCATACTGATGTAGGTTTTTCAAATCTTGAAATCTATAGCATACCATGCTTTTATCACCAAATATTTATGTGACTAATCCATGAAGCCCTACAAATTTTCTCTAATCACTAGAACTATCCCTTTGTAGAGTAGCATGAAGCATCTAGTCCAAATGTTGAATAATGCTCTGATAACCACTGGACTGATGTTATCATGTATCATTTAGTTATCACAAGGTGGGGTCATCACCCCAAGCATACCCATGAGATACTCAAAGGTCTCTTTGTGAAAAGGGTCAGTAAAAATGTCTACAATCTTATCCTTTGTGCTTTTAGAACAACTTTATCCCTCAAAAAGTGATACTTAATTAATATGTATTTTGTCTTTGAGTGTAAAAATAGATTTTTTGATATATTAACTATACTTTTTTTGTCACAATGAATAAAAATAGGTTCCTTAATACTAACCCCAATATCCTTCAACATTTGTTTCATCCAAATAACCTGAGTGCAATTGATAACATCTACAACATATTCTTATTCATCTGTGGATTGAGATATACAATCATGTTTCTTGCTCAACCAAGAAACTATTTTTTTTCCAACAAAAAATGCTCCTCCACTTGTTTTTTTTTGTCATCCACACTGCTTGCCCAATCAGCATCAGTAAAAGCATGAAAGGTAAAAGCATCAGATCTATCATACCATAATCTAAAATTCAATGTAGCTTTTAGATATCTAAAGATTCTTTTTACAACCAGGAGATGTGATTCTTTAGGTTCTTGAAATGTGACAACAATTCCAATTGTGATTCATATATCTAGCCTTGTATGAGTCAAATGTTGAAATCCTCCAATCATAGAAATGTACATTGTCTAAAAATTTTCTGCTGAATCATCAATAGTATTTCAATTTCAACCTATAATGATAGGTGTTCCTACCATCTTGCAATCTTCCATTCCAATTTTTCTTAATAGCTCCTTAAGGTATTTGGTTTGTAACATAAAAATACTATCCATGCTCTGAGTTTTTTAAAAACCAAGAAATAAATTCATTTCACCAATCATTGACATTACAAAATCATTTTTCATCTCATCAACAAACTTGTTACTCATTTCATCATTTCCACCAGAGATAATGTAATCAACAAACACCGCAATGATTAAGATACCATCAGAACTGCTCCTTAAATACAAATTACTATCATCATTACCTTTTTTGAAACAAAGATATAGTAAATACCTATCTAATCTAGCATACCATGCCCTAGGTGCTTTCTTTAATCCATATAGTTCTTTCTTCAACTTACATACCATGTCTTCTTGATCTATTAATGAGAAACCATCAAGTTGTTCTACGTAGACTTCCTCTTCAAGATCACTATTTAATAATGTATATTTGACATCCATCTAATAGACCTTGAAGTCCATATGGGATTCATAAGAAAGAAACAATCTAAGAACCTCCAATCTAGCCATAGAAGATAAAGTCTCATCAAAATCAATACCTTCTTGCTGTGAGTATCGTTTGAAAAAAAGTATTTCTTTGTTCCTTACTACTTCACCTCATTCATTCAACTTAAATTTGAAAAACCAATTAATTCCTATAATAATCTTATTTTTTGGTCTCAAAACCAATTCCCAAGTGTTATTCTTCACAATCTGATCTATTTCCTCCTGCATTACTTTAACCCATGATTCATCTTTACAAGCTTCATAAGTAGTCTTAGGTTCTACTTGTGAAATCAGACAAAATTCATTTTTGTCTTTTGATCTAGTTAACACACCTTTGTTTACGCTTCCAATTATTTCCTCATAAGCGAAATTTAGTGATAGATACCTTCATTTTTTATGAGTTTCTCTTAGCTCATCAATACAGACATGTATCCCATTATAAATTTCAAATAATTTTTCTCCTTTGAATTCCTAAGTCTAATTTAGATCTGTAGATGTCTGACCTCCTTCATTATCTAGCTCACAATCACACCATCTTTCCTAAATTTGAAGTTTTTCATCAATCTTAATATTAGCACTCTTAATTATCTTCTTCAATCTATGATTGCAACATCTGTATGCCTCAAGTTTAGTGGAATAACCAATAAAATATCCTTCATCACTTCTAGGATCAAATTTTCCTAGTTCATCATCCATTTTAATATATCATTTAATACCAAATATTTTGGAGTATTTCACTATATGAACCTAGCCAAACCATATCCCATATGAACTCTTACCAGTCCCATGTCTTATTCAAACTTGGTTTAATGTGTAAACTATAGTGTTGACTACTTCTTTCCAATGCATCTATGACACCTTACCTTCAAGCATCATTGTCCTTGCACTATCAAGAATAGTTCTCTTTATTCTTTGTTGTATCCCATTCTATTGTTGAGTCCTCGGTGTAGAAGTATGTCTATAGATCCCAAGATCTTCACAAGATTCATTGAATTTATCTAATATAAAATCTCAACCTCTTTTAGATATTAGGCATTTTATCTTCAAACCTAATTCATTCTCAAGTTTTTCCTTGTAGGTCTGAAAGTTGTCAAAAGCTTCAATTTTTTATTTAAGAAAGGAAACTCACATCATTCTTGAGTATCCATAAAAAAAAATCATAATGTAACTTTCACCATAGTATGACCTTTTCTTTGTAGGACCACAAAGATCTATGTGAACCAAATCCAATCTCTCTTTAGTAGAATAAGTCTTTCCTTGAAACCTATTCCTTCTCTATTTTCCCATAAAACATTCTTTGCACATCATGTTAGTAGGTTTTATATTTTTAGGAAAATCTTTGACTACATTAGTGTTACTGATCTTCATAATATTATCAAAATTTATATGAAAAAACCTCTTATAGCACAACCTAATGTCATCCATATTCGCAACAAAATAACTTTCTTATGTTGATTTCAACTAAAATACACTACCTCTTGTCTTTGTATCTAATGGAATCAAGTTCCCTAAATGATCTTGGATAGTTCATTTTTAATCCTCAAATTTCAAATGATATCCCTTTTCAACAAGTTATCCAACACTCAAAAGATTATTTTTTAGTCCATCAACAAATATTACATCATCAATGTTATTTTTACTATCAAGAGTTATAGATTCTCTGCTAATCATCAAGTGATGAGTATTATCTCCAAATTTGACTACACCTCTATCATACTTCTCAAGTTGTACAAATTTGACTATCACCTGTTATATTTTTGAACAACCACTATGATGCATTTTCATTTCTTTTTTACATGAGAGACCAAAGATTTTTCTTCATGAATATGAATCTCATCTTTCATAGAAATAAACCCAATCTCATCATCACTTTTTATTGAATCATCATCAAGAGCTCCATGACTAGCATAATAATATTCTTTTTTATATTTGGATTTCTATGGTTTGGGCTTATACTTAGGAACTCTAGTAGGACATCTAGAAGAAAAATGACCTATCTTATTACATGAAAAACATTTCAAAGGTAACTTTACTTCATACTTTCCTTTACCTCTATACTCTCAATTGGTGGCCAAAGAAACAAGCTCATCCAACTTTATTTCTTCTTCTTCTATCTTTTCCCATTCCTTAGTGTATTCTCCAAGACTAGAATAATTTTCATTTTAAAAAGTAATTGCAACATTATTTATCATGTTATCCTTATGAATAGTAGCTTTAAGTGTAGATTCTACTTTAGGTAAGGCATAGATTGTAATCTTGTAGTTTCGAATGTAGATAACTTACCAATCAAAGTCTCCATTGTAAAACCCTTTGTGAGTGCTATAATCTCCTCAATTTCCATAACCTTGGTGTCATATGCTAGTTTCAATGATATCATAATCTTTGTAATGATTTCATCTTTTGTAATTGTTCCTCCTGAATTTATGATGCCAATAACAACCTATTTTACCCTTTGAACATATGATCTGATAGTCTCATCTTCTTCCATCCTCATGTTCTCTAAATTTTCTTTCCAACTTTGACACTTGGCATGTTTGTTGTATTTGTCTTCTTTATATAATGCTTCTAATTATTTTATATCTCATGACCTGAATCAACTTCCTTAGCCTATGTAAACTTTGCCTCTGAAAGTGCACTAATTAAGGCTTCTCTAGAAACCATATTGTAAGTGAACTTGTTTTAAGTGTCATTACTAGATCCTAGCTCATCCTCTATCCTAATGTATGTCTGGTTCTTTGTAATCATCCAATATTCAATTCCCAAGTAGATCCGATAAGTCCTCAGATTGTTCTTCAAGCCTTCAAAATTTTCACCATCAAAATGTGGACTTTCCTTCTTATAACTATCCATTATAGATCTCCTCACATGGTTAATCTTTATCCAAGAGGACCAAAATCTCTGATACCAATTATTAAGAATAAAAATCCATACAACACAATTGAGAGGGGGAAGGTGAATCAGTTGTGTGTAATAATTATAAACTTAAAATTTTTATATTTGATTACCAATTAAAAATAGAACAATACTAATTAAGATAAAAAACATTTAAACTTCAATACCATAACACACACAGTTTTTGTTATCAAGGAAAACCCTATTAAGGGAAAAACCTCAATTGGGATGATACCCACTAGATCATGCACTGCTATATAAATATCCTTCTTAGGAGACCTAACCTTGTTAGTAGTTGATACAAAGAATCTAGCACATCTTTCCCTATAAAAAAGAAAAGTCTCTATTAAAGGACTGGACCCCTATTACAAGGTCCATCAACCTGGTTAGGAGTTTGTGAGAATAAAAGGCACACTTCTTGAGGACACTACTCTAAAGCGAAGGTTAAACCAACCTTTAGGACATACTATCCTAATACAAAATTAAGGATTTTTTGTCCAATGCGCTGACTGAATGAAAACTTACTTTCCTTTATAGTCCCATTGAAGTACACATGGAGTAACCATAGATTCCACTCATACCTATTTTTCTTTTCTCTAATAACCAACATAAAATTTTCATCTACAATCGCCGAGGCACTACCACATTCCTCATGTTATGTTTCCTCTCCTTATACAAGTTCTAAATAGTGAACTAGGTCGACCTGTTAGAACTTCCCCAATGCACACACAATTACATTGACCAATGTTAAGGTAAAAAATGTACCTAATACAAGTATACATCAATTAAAAATATTAAAACATGTGCCAAGATCCACAATTAATGCTCTCCTATCCTTACACCTGCTAAACAACCCAATTGGCTCCTAAAACAAATAATGAAAAGTCCACATGCTACCTTTATCAACAACATGAACCAATTGAGCCATAAATTACAAAAAAATATTCCATTATGAGTCTTATTACATTCATTAAGCTCACATACCTTGATTCCATCTCACAACCAACTTGTACTCAAAATAAAGAAAGTAGCAATCCATGTATGTTTCCTGCAACCATTTTTCAACAAAACAATTGTAACTCTCTCCAATCAAAAAATTATTGCATGTGATCTTAGACATAAGGTCCACACATACTAAACACAAAAATTTTTTTCCCTCATACACTGATATTTTGTACATTGTCTGTACACCTCTATCCAACTACCTGTAGAAACCATAGACATAGTCTATTTGATACAGCCAATAAATAACTAAAACATTTGAATATAATCCTAAAACATATGTTGACATCAATGAAAAAACATGAATTTCAATAGTCAATAATACTCTTAATAGAAAAAATTCCAACCAATAGCTAACATGTTCACCTTATTTCTCCTTTCTCTACAAAACCTAGAAATGTGACATATCTTATGATAGTGATAACATGCCATACTAGTTGATCTCCAATGTCTTTCATTTCATCTATTGGTCCTTATTCTACCATGGATCACCATGTGACCATAATTATGATAATGTAAGCATGTAAAATCCCACTAGTTCCTATTTTGATGAGAATTTAGTCGGTTGACTTGTGATCATTGATTGTTCATCTTTGTCCTACACTCATCAGCTCTACGATCATATATACGACAATTGTAACAATAGCCATCAAAAATATTTGGTCTGCATTAGGTTTGACACTTGGAACACTAGATCTAATATTTTTCCTACATACATTATTTGTATCTCCAACCTTGTGACAATTGAAACAAATTGATTTATAATATCTCTTACCAGGTTTACTTTGATTCACCTAGGTATATATTTTTCATCTTCTATGGCCTTCTTGTTTCCTAGAGATTCATAAAAATCATAATTGGTGTAAGTACCTAATCTGCAGCTCTCTCCATACATTCTCTGATTCTTCAATTTTTCATCAAGAATTGTAGTACTTTTGTTTAATTTATTGAGTAAATCATTTGCATTCTTCAACTCTCCTTTCAACTTCTATTTTTATTTTCTCATATTTTCATTCTCCATTAGGAATTTTTTATTCTCTTCATTTGTCCAATGTAGATGTGCATAAAATGTACCAACTTCTTGTTCATATTTTAATATCTCATCCACCTTGGTTTATAGGGCTTCCTTTGCCATTTTCATTTCTTCTTCTTATGTCTTCCTTGTTTCCATTTCTTCACCCATTCTAATTGAAAAATATTCTAATTATATCTTGATGTTATTATTGTCTTTATGAAGCTTCTCATTCTCCTGAGATAATTCTTCCAAAGATTCTTTAGATTCCTCATATTCACTACCTTCAGATAGTGTTTTAATAAGATGTTGTCTTTCACTCAATTTTTCAATAAGTTCTTGTCTCTTGGTTCTTGATTTCTTGAGTTGCTCCCTGATCTGGTCAATGAATCCTTTGCATATGTAACTTTCTTTTCAAGATTCCTTTGATATCCCAAACCCCCCATATCTACCTTAATGATCTCCACAAATTTGTTAGCCTTCTTCAAGAGAACTTGGTTCTGATAGAAATTGTTAATGTTATAAGGCACTGAGAGGGGGGGGTGGGTAAATCAATGCAACCACAAATATACAATTTTTTCATAAAATTTTAGATTAACCAACATGAAAATTCAAATATAATATAGAAGCATAACACAAAACATCCACACATAATCAACACAAAAAAAAAACCAATCTGTTTGAGTGGAAACCCTTGTTAGAGGAAAAAACCATAGTGGGAATTATCACCCACTAATATCATTAGTGCACCAATAAGATCTTCCCTATTAGGAGCATTACAATATCTTGCTAAGGGTATACACGATTAAGGGTATCTATAGCCCTGTTAGAATCTATTACAAATTCATATTATGAACTACCCTATTTGGGGATTTACAACTCCTTAGAGTCACCTAGTTAGAGGAATTAAAATTCACACCTGTTAGGATCTTGAATACCCTGTTAGGAGTAACCTTGTTAGAGGATTTTTATAGAAACCTTGTTAGAAATTCAAAGGCATATTCAATCCTTGGCGGTTGGGGGAATTTCCTAGTGCTTTGGTAGAGCTCCTTGTTGTTGTTGTCAGTAGTTTCCAGAGATTCTATTTGAGGTAGATTTGAGATGTTTAGTGTATGTGGTGAAAAGGGTTAATTCCTTTGTGTTTTTGTATGCTATTTCTATGATCGCACCTCTTCAGGTAGAGTGGTTTGTGAGATATGGCTTGATCTTTGTTGAATGGTTATTTTATTTGTTTCAAACTCTCCTGTTAGGACCACTTAGGTTCCCAACTCTCCAATTCCCCAATTCCTTGATCAAGGCTTCAATAAGGTGCCTCCTTGTCTCCTAAGGACTTCCTTAATTTTCTCAAACAAAGTAGACTACCCTCACACTCCTAGGTGACCTATCAATGTTTAAGTGTACCTTCTCTTCTCATGCTCTTTTCCATTCTACCAAGTGTACACTCTACCTCCTAAGAGAGTGGTGAGTCTTGCAAGGGTGTAGAGGTATTCAAGTTATTTTCTTTATTCAATTCTTGACACATTTTATGAAGATATTCTTAAAAATTGCTTACCGATCTCATCAGATTTCCTATATTGGCCTTGTAACCCTTGAGCCCCCAATTAGGTCTGCAAACCCAGGTTTTTAGGCTTTCCTACAAGTTTCTCCTAAAGGACCTCAAAAAAAAATCATGGATTCTTTTTTCATTTAGGAAAACCTCATATATTTTGTGGGTCTTGGGTTCCTTAGCCTCCGTACAGTACCCTATCTCAACTAGGAGGGTTTAGTGAGGGTTTAAATGGCTTCTAGGAGCTCACTATTCACAGTATGGATATTATTGCCAAATGGATTGGTCAAGTCTCTAGCTTTTCATCAGGGATCTATTTCATCTCCATTCCTTTCTCCAAAGTCTTGGATTCAATATTATTAGTCACCCCTACTTGAAAACATACAATTCACCTTCTTTTTTTTTAGTCAGGTAATGACTATGCTCTAATGAACTACAATTGATTTAGGACCTAATTGAAAATCTATGATTAGAGATCACCGAGTTGCTGATTAGATATGTAATATCATTAAATCAGTAATATATTGTCATTGATGTCAACTAGTTTGACAACACTTATCTTGTAAGTTACAATACCTAAAGATCTGTAGAAAAGGAGTAAGAGAGATGAAGAACAGAAATATATACATGAGGAAGATGTATATGATAGATAAGGATAAGGAATACATTGGGTAACTTGTTGATGAGTCTATGACCTTATGCTATTGACTTGATTATGTTTCATTCATCTATGATGAGGAAAAGAGATGAAAGACACAAGGTAGTGTGGTCAGTTGATGAAGCATCATAGTATACACCGAGTAGTATAGTGTATACCGAGCATAGGATAAATTGAGCTTGTGTTCATTGGCATAGTTCTTTGTTAACTGAGCACGAGAAAGGAACTAAATGATTATTTTAGCTGACAAGGATTGATGAGCTGGAAAGTACCTCGAAATCAGAGATGGAGATAATGTTTATTATGAAGATCTTGACAGCTAGCATAATTCAACGAAGATCTAAAGGATGGAATTAAAACATGTTACTAGCACATCAGCCGAGAAAGGTTTAAGCAGCAAAATGGATGAAGGAGAATAAGTGACCAAATCTTGTGGAGGAGAAGAAAATGGTTTACTTGTCTATTTAAGAGACTAGGGTTTCTTTATGAAACTTATGCCAAAAGAAGGAGACTATAGAATTATTGCATGAACAAGCTTCATGTATGCCTGATCAAACTAGTTAAGGAGAACCAAACTGTAGAGTTTACCGAGCATCAGAAAGCTATTACTGAGTGATAGTAAATCATTGATTATTGTTGATATAGAATTGATATATTGATCAAAGGATTTGAATGAGCTTAATATAGATCTGATAATCTACAATTGAAGTTTTATTGTAATCAGATCACCTACTATTACATTTTAACCATTGTAAACAAATAAATCTCTTAACCAAGTGGACTTGAAAGTCTTGTAATGTCATTCATAGAATGTACATTTGTTATCCTATCAACCCCATAGTGAATGCTAGTTGGATGATAAAGGTTGGTCTAAAATACTCTAAGAAGGTCACACCTCACAGTGTGTTTGTAACCTTTAATAGGGTTGGGTCTTCACCGACCTCACTTCAAAAGAGTGAACAATTTTTGGGTTGCCAATCCCATGTGGTTTTTCCCTTCACAAGATTTCCACGTTAAATCTTTTTTGTTATGTGTTCATTGTGGTGATTATTTGTTATCATACTTTACATATTGCATGTTGGATTTGATTGGTAATCATTATATGTTATTGACTAGTAATCAGTAAAAGCACATATAGTATAGTATGTTATGTTACCAAGTTGTAGAAGTTTGAGTAAATTGTTTTGGATTACACATTTTGATTTGGGATTGTGGATAACTGATTCACCCCCCTCTCATTTATTCTAACAATTGGTATCAGAGCTTTCATTGCTTGGAATAGAGTTTTAAGGACTTCAACACAAAGGTGTCAAAATGTTTAATAGGGAAGTGCCAAAGCTAAACAAAGATAACTTCACAATATGGCAAAGTCAAATGAAGCTGCATATATCTAGAATTAGGAATTCTGCCCTAGATCTGATGGAGAATGGATACCTTGCATTGCCCACTAGTCCCTTGACCCTTGATTAACTAAGAGAAAGGCATGAACATAATGTTACTATGATGGAGATTGTTGTTGCCTGTTTAGATGTTGAATTTGAAGACATCAAGGACTGTACTACTACTAAGTAGATTTCGGACAAACTTGCTCATGTTTATAGTGGTGATGCGAATGTCAAGAGAGCAAGAGCCGAAAGCTTAAGAGGAAGATTCAATGACATGAAGATGAAAGAAGGTGAAAACATTGTGCAATACACAAACAGATTAAGGAGGTAGTTCATGCTATTAGAGCATCATATCTTGTTATTGATGAAGACACTATGGTAAGAAAAATTCTAAGGACCCTATTGCCTATCTATGCCATCAGGATATTTGCAATTCATGAAAATAGGTCAGCACCTAATAGCACACTCGCGCTTGATAATCTGATTGGAAATCTTACAACATTTGAACTGAACAATTATGATAATAGTGTTGTACCAAATGTTGAATCCGCTTTTATATCTTCTCTGAAGATTGGTAAGTCTAGTAGCAGAAATAAGAATGATGATAGTGATAGAAATACTGATGATGAGCTGGATGAACTTGAAGCTCTTATGGCTAGGAGGTTTCCTAAAGGAAAAGGAAGATATAGAGGCAAATTGCCTTGAGCATGCTTTAATTGTAAAGAGGTTGGTCATATTGCTACTAGATGTCCACACATGAAAGATGATGAAAGAACCAAAGACTGATCTGAAGGAAGCTATGGGAGAAGAAACAATAGAGGCTACTGACACTACAACAGAGACAACTAAGACAATAATGATAAATGAAAGAAGGTATGCTACATTTTTGAGGAAGAAGATATCACTGATACCAAAACTTATGATGATGTGGAGGTAGTATTTGTGGCAATGAAGGATGATTTAGAAGAAGATGAAAGGTATGTAGATACAACACTTATCTCTAAGGTTAATAAAAATGATACATGGATCATAGATAGTAGCTGTACACATCACATGACTGGTGATGAAGAAAAGTTTGATTATCTTGAAGAATGCAATGGAGGATTTGTAAGAATGGGTAATGATGCACCCTGTATGGTAAGAGGTAAAGGATCCCTAATGATAAATGATAGATTAAAATGTGAAAATCCTTATTGGGTAAAAGGATTAAAATATAATTTTCTAAGTGTGGCATAGTTGAACAATTCAGGCCACCGAGTTTCTTTTGAGAGAAAAAAGGTGAAGATATTTGATGATGGAGGAAGACTTGTTGGAACTGGTACACAATCTAGAGGTAATCTATTTTATCTGGATAATGATCAGTCTTCTTGTTTAATGATGAAAGATGAAGATGCATGGTTGTGGCATAAAAGGTTATGTCATGTGAATTTTGATAACATGATTAAGATCAGTAAAAAGAAAAAAGTTAGAGGTCTGCCTAACTTATCTAAGCCTGATCATGTTATGTGTCATGAATGTTAGAAAGGTAAAATGACTAAATCTAGTTTCAAAAGAAAATATTATTCAACAAAGAAAATACTTGAATTAGTGCATACTGACCTATGTGGTCCATTAAGAACTCAAAGCTATTATGGAGACAAATACTTTACTCTTTTTGTTGATGATTATACTAGGTTGATGACTGTGATGTTCTTGAAAAAAAAGTCTAAGGCATTCAAGATGTTTAAGTGGTATAAAGAAAAAGTGGAAAAAGAGACTAGTAAAGAATTAAAATGCTTAAGATCTAATAGAGGAGGTGAATTTATCTCTGATGAATTTACTAATTTTTGTAATGAGAATGGTATTAAAGGATAGGTCTCTGCACTGAGGACACCTCAGTAGAATGGCATTGCTAAAAGGAGGAATAGGTCAATTGTTGACTGCACAAGGACATTAATGATACAAAAGAATTTTTCTCAGACATACTGGAGAGAAGCTGTTAGCACTATTATTTATGTGCTAAATTGAGTACAACTGAGGAAGGACACTAATAAGACACCCTATGAGTTATGGTTTGGACACAAACCCACTTTAAATTATTTCAATATTTTTGGAAGAAAATGTTTTATTCTAAAAGATGAAAGAAATGGAAACTTTGACTCAAAAGGTGATGAAGGGATATTTCTAGGATATTCCAGTAAAAGTAAAGCACACAAGTGTTTGAACAAAGTAACTAATAAAATAATTGAAAGTACTAATGTTCAAGTTGATGAGTTCAATGGTAAGAATAAAAAGGAAAGCATAAAGGAACTGGAAGAGTACATTAGATTCACTTACATTGAACAACCTGAGTATCTATCGAAGCTGCAGACTATGATAACTGGTGAGTAGGAAAATAATACCAAGGAACAGGAAAGAGAAACCGACAAGCAGGAAGGACCTACTGAGAAAGAAAATGAACCTACATAGGATGAACAAGAAAGAAGAGATCAGATACTGGCAAGATTTTTCAGAAGACATCATCCTAAGACACAAATCATTATAGACATACAAGCTGGCATGCAAAAAAGGAGTAAAACAAGACAAGCTACATGTCTAGTTTGTGAATATGAACCGAAGAATGTAAAAGTTGCATTGGAAAATGATGAATGGATTAATGCAATGACAGAGGAAATAGAACAAGTAGAGAAGAACAAAACCTGGAGTTTAGTACCCAAACCTAAGGACAAGAATGTTATCGGTACTAAGTGGATATTCAAAAACAAGCAAAATGAGAATGGAGAGGTAATAAGGAACAAAGCTATATTAGTATGCAAGGGATATGCATAGGAGGAAGGAATAGATTATTGTGAGACATTTGCACCTATTACTAGACTAGAAGGAGTTAGAATGTTACTTGCATATGCTACTCACAGAAAGTTCAAAGTTTACCAAATGGATGTCAAATCAACTTTTTTGAATGGAATACTTGAAGAAGAAGTCTACATAGAACAACTTGAAGGGTTTGTTGATCCAGAAAACAAAGATATGGTATGTAGATTACATAAAGATTTATATGGTTTGAAGCAAGCACCTAGAGCCTAGTATGAGAGGCTGCATACTTATTTGTTAAGTATTGGATTTGTTAGAACAAGTGAGAACAACAATTTGTATATGAAAGAAAATATTGATGATACTATTCTTAATGCTGAAATATTTGTGGATGAAATAATATTTGGAGGAAAAGATCAAATATGTAAGTCATTTGCTAATGAAATGAGAAGTAAATTTGAAATGTCTATGTTTGGAGAGATTAAGTTCTTTCTAGGACTACAAGTGATTCAACAGAATGATGGTATATTCATCACACAATCTAAATATATCAAGGAAGTATTAAAGACATTTGGCATGGAAGATGCTAAACCTGTGGGAACACCGATGGCTACTGGATGTAAATTGACTAAGGAAGATGAAACTACAGAGCTGAACCAGACACTGTACCGATCTATGATTGGTAAATTAATATATGTAGTGCGTAGTAGACCAGACATAACACATGTTGTGGGAATTGTTGCAAGATTTTCTGCAAATCCTAGAGAGTCACACATGGTTGCTACAAAGAGAATCTTAAGATACCTGAAGAAAATAGAAGATTGTGGATTATGGTATCCTAAGGAAGGCAAATTTGAATTCAAAGTCTATATCAACGTTGATTGGGCTGGAAATGTGGATGATAGAAAGAGTACCACTGGAGGAGAATATTTCTTTGGTGAAATACTTGTTACATATTGGACAAGTAAGAAGAAGGCTTGCATTTCTTAGTCTACAACTGAAGTAGACTATGTTGCTACTGCTACAAACTGTTCAAATATTGCATATATTAAGCAAGTGTTGGAAGGTATGAATGAGATAATCACTGAGTCAGTGATTATATATTGTGATAGCACAACTACAATAAACATCTCAAAGAATCCATTGATGCACTCTAAAATAGAGCATATATCTATTAATTATCACTACTTAAGAGAACAAGTACAAGAGAAGCAAGTGAAACTAGAATTTGTTACATCTAAAGAACAACTTGCAAACATATTTACAAAGCCTCTACCGAAGGATACATTGAATCCTTGAGGACTAGACTTGGGGTCTGTCCCTTGTCTACTGGTCACTAATGTGATCTAGAGGTTGCATCAGCCTAATCTTATCAGAAGATCATTCATGTTGATGCAACATAGTTCACCTTTTGGATCATGTCTAAGGTTGTGAAAAGTTTGAATAGTTGGAACATATTTGCATAACTATATATCGAGATATAGAGAATGCACTGAACAACAAAGAGTTACATGGCTACTACAGAGCTGTATGTTTATTTTTTTATTTGTCATTGTTGTCAAAGGGAGAGATAAACAATATGAAATGATATGCACTCCTGAGAATAGTGAAACATCTATCTAAGGGAGAGATAAACTGAAGGAAAGGGAGAGCACTAAAGATCAAATACTAAGAATAGAAGAAGGAATCCGAGAGCTGAAAAAATCATATCTGCAGAATGTCAAAGCTGGATTGGTAATGTTGTTGAGTAACATAGTGATTAAACATATTAATCTAGGGAGAGCTTGTACAATATTTTTTAATAGAGTTGTAGAATACATGTTTGGTATGTGTATGGTATATTTCATATTACTTGAGTTGCCATCAATGCCAAAGGGAGAGATTGATGAACTGCAACTGATTTAGAACCTAATTGAAGATCTGTGATTATAGATCACTAAGTTGCTCATTAGATATGTAATATCATTAAATTAGTAACATATTGTCATTGATGTCAACTACTTTGACAATAGTTATCTTGTAAGTTACAATACCTAAACATCTGTAGAAAAGGAGTAAAAGAGATGAAGAACAAAAATATCTATATGAGAAAGATGTATATGATAGATGAGGATAAGGAATACATTAGGTAACTTGTTGATGAGTCTATGACCTTATTCTATTGACTTGATTATGTTTCATTCATCTATGGTGAGGAAAAGAGGTGAAAGACAAGAGGTAGTGTGGTTGGTTGATGAAGCATCACAGTATACATCGAGCAGTGTAGTGTATACTGAGAATATTATAAATCAAGCTTTTGTTCATTGGCACATTTCTTTGTTAACCGAGCATGAGAAAGGAATTAAATGATTAGTTTAGCTGACAAGGATTGATGAACTGGAAAGTACCTTGAAATCAGAGATGGAGATAATGTTTTTTATGAAGATCAACCACTAGCATAATTCAAGGAAGATCTAATGGATGGAATTAAAAAGTGTTACTGGCACATCAGTCGAGAAAGGTTTAAGTGGAAAAATGGAGGAAGGAGAATAATTGGCAAAATATTGTGGAGGAGAAGAAGACTGTTTACTTGTCTATTTAAGAGACTAGGGTTTCTTTATGAAACTTATGCCAAAAGAAGGAGACAATAGAATTATCACATGAACAAGCTTCATGTATGCCTGATCAAACTAGTTAAGGAGGATGGAACTACAGAGTTGACTGAGTGTCAGAAAGCTATTACCGAGTGATAGTAAGTCATTGATTATTGTTGCTACATAATTGATATATTGATCAGAGGATTTGAATGAGCTTAACATAGATCTGTCAATCTGAAATTGAAGTTATATTGTAATTAGATCACCTACTGTTACATTTTAACCATTGTAAAAAAATAAATCTCTTAACCAAGTGAACTTGAAAGTCTTGTAATGTCATTCATAGAATGTACATTTGTTATCCTGTCAAGCCCATTGTGAATGTTGGTTGGACAATAACGGTTGGTCTAAAATCCTCTCACAAGGTCACACATCACAGTTTGTTTGTAACCTTTAATAGGGTTGGGTCTTCACCGACCTCACTTCAGAAGAGTGAAATTTTTTTGGGTTGCCGGTCCCAGGTGGTTTTTCCCTTCACAGGGTTTCCACGTTAAATATTTTGTGTTATGTGTTCATTGTGGTGATTATTTGTTATCATACTTTACATATTTCATGTTGGATTTGATCGGTAATTAGTATATGTTATTGATCGGTAATCGGTAAAAGCACAAATAGTATAGTATGTTATGTTACCGAGCTACAGAAGTTTGAGTAAATTGTTTTGGATTATACATTTTTTATTTGGGACTTTGGATAATTGATTCATGTAACATAGACCTTGCTATAGATTTCTTCTAGGTCTTCCTAGAATCACTTAGGATACACTCCTACCCCTTAGGGCTCTATACTAATCCCTACCAAGAAGTCTCAAACTCCTCCTAATGCTATTCAGTCTATGACATCAAAGATTTGCTAATGTTCTCTGCTCAAGGAACTTCTTTGTTCCCTCCTAACACAGATCATCCCTATGAGAAGTAGAAATGAAATCCTTTAGCAACCTCAAGTGGAGTGGAGGATTGCTATACAATCAAAATATATCATAAACCCCTCATATTCCCATTTCCAAAAACTTCATTCTTATCGCTAAGAAAATTTTACTTGCTGACTGGTATAAAAGGGCTACTAGATTTAGGAGGCCTAATTGGCCTAAATCTGGTTATAACTCCAATCTTCCCTTAACACCACACCCAAAATTTTATTGATTTGAGTACCCTTTTGGAAGGGCTTGAATATTTTGTTGGTCTCCAACTCCCATACCATTCGTACAGGTCTTGCCGAAAATAGGGCTAGAAATGAGGGTTTGCAAGCTCACTGTCTGCAACAGTGAGGGTTTGGAATTTTTTTATGTTCCCTCAATCCTCCAAGCTTGATCTACATTGGAGATGATAGGTCTAGCATCTAGCCTCCTCTCCACATCCTTTGATTGAAGCTCTAAAATTTTTCAATCATTGTGCATTCCCTGCAACCACTGACTAATCACTAACCAAACATAAAAGCTTGCCTAGGGCATCAGACTAAAAATAGCTCCTGAGACTTTTAGGGCCCCTCCTTTGGAAATCATATAGTAAAAGGAGTCTAGAAACATATCCCAAAGGCCCATATAGATTTTACGGTGGGAGAGTGTTCTAGCACTCCATAAATCAAGCACTACCTGGACCAAACCGAGATAGGCTAAAAGAAGAAGATAAACAAAACTAATGCTAAAAAAAATAAAAATGTGAACTAGAAGATCTAAGAAATTGAATACATCAATCTTAAGCACATTCAACCATTATACTAGACATTTCAATCCATTTATTAACTCTGCTAACTAAATCTCATAACTCTATCCAAGAATAACACCAAAATATAGTCTTCCCTCAATACCCCAGTTTACTCTCCATACAGTACTCTTCCCAATACATGCAAATTAGGGTTTTGTTTAGTTTTTGTACTCCCTCCTTGATGTTAGGTCACAAGGATTGGGCTAGACCTCCAAGTAAGTTGGTTACAAGATTTGCAAAGAAACTGTCATGACAACTTTAAAAGTTGTCATGACAACTTTGGAATTTGTCAAGCAACATTTGACAAATGGATAGGATAGTCATCTAAAACTTGAGGGAACTCAACCCAAAGGAAACTAAGGTCATGCACACACCATGGAAAATCTTAGAAAACAAAAGAGATCATGAGAATAACAAAATATCCCACTATCCATAATTTTATCAATCTAGCAAACTAAGCTAGTTTGGCTCACTTGGTGACCAAAACACACCTCAAACTAAGACCTAGGGAGAACCAGACAAGAAGACCACACATTGATTAGACCAAAGAAAGGACTAGGACTACACTCTAGTCTAGTGGCTTGGATAGTGCCACTACAATCCAAAATTTAGGCACACACTAGGTACCACACTAGCGCTACCTAGGTGTCCTTACCACACTCCCCCAGAGACAAAAGCTTAAGTTCCTAATGGGACTATTAGATCCTCTAGAATGCCCTACTTCTTGAAGTCTTCTATCTCCAACCAAGTAGCCTCAAATTCAGGCATGTCCTTCCACTGAATCAAGTGCTCCATATAGACCTTGTGCCAGGTAGTCTTCTTGACTCTTGAGTCTAAGATCTTGGCTGCCTCAAGTTTTGGTTTGGGAGGTAGGGCCTGATGTTCTACATCCACATACATGTTTGTAGCATTGGGATCCACTTCAGAAAGAGGACCTTTGTACTTGATCAGGTAAAAAATGTTGAAAACTAGGGAGATATTCAGTTCACTAGGTAGATCTAGTTTGTAGGCATTGGCCCCATATTTGGCTAAGATCTTGCAGGGACCAATCCGCTTCATTTGAAGCTTGGTAGACATGCCCTTCTATAACCTTGATTTTTTTAGATGAACCATAACACTGTCACCTATGTCAAACTGAATGTTCGTTCTCTTCTCATCAACCTTTGCTTTCAACTTTTGAGTTGAATCTCAGATGTTCTTCCTTACTTGTTCCTGAATTTCTTTCATTGTTTAAGTGAAGTCTTCAGCATGACCACTCTTGTATTCCATGGCTCCAAGGTCTCTAAGTTCACATACACCTCTTGGGTGCATCCCATACACAATATCAAAGGGACTTTTACCTATAGTCCTATTCTTGCTATCATTGTATACATACTCTGCCTGAGGAAGAACCACATCCCATGTCTGATCATATTCTTTAGTTAGACACCTTAATAAATTTCCAAACACTTTGTTAACCACCTCAGTTTGGCCATCAATCTGAGGATGGTAAGCTGATCCAAATGAGAGATTGGTACCCAATCTACTCCATAATTTTTTCCAAAAGTGACTCATGAACTTAACATCCCTATCTGAAACAATGTTGAGGGGAAGTCCATAGATCCTTACAATTTCTTTAAAGAAAAAATGAGCAATGTTACTAGGATCATGTGTATTCCTGCAAGGTATGAAGTGTCCCATCTTACTAAATCTTTCCACCACAACATATATGTTGTCATAACCATGCTTAGTCTTTGGCAAGCCAACAATCAAATCCATGCTCACACACTCCCATGGTCTATTTGGCACTGGTAGAGGTTGATACAACCCTACATTACTAGATCCTCCCTTTGCTTTCATACACAATACACACTACTCTACATATTTGGTAACATCTTTAACCAACTTGGGCCAATGATAGAATCTTTGTACAAGATCTATGGTTTTGTTAACCCCAAAATGACCACTCAAGCTCCCATTATGTTTCTCTGATATGAGGATTTCCCTCACGGATCCCTTAGGAACACACAACTAATTTCCCATAAACAACAATCCAATTTTCAAGGTAAAATTAGAAAACTTACTATGGAAATGATTCTGAAAATTAGAGCATGCCTTGTAGGCTTCACCAAAATCTTCATCATCTTTGTAGAGGTCTTTGAAACTCTCTATCCCAATGCTACTTAGCTATACTTATTGAATGGTAACCAGACTCCTACTAAGTGCATCTACAACCTTGTTTACCTACCCTTTCTTATGCTTGATTGTGAAAGTGAATGCCTAAAGATACTCCATCCATTTTAGGTGCCTATTACCCAACTTCTCTTGTGTATTGATGCAGCTAAGGGCCTAATTGTCTGTAAATACAACAAACTCCTTTGGTAGAAACTAATGCCTCCATTTCCTCAATGATTGTACTAAGGCATAGAGTTCCAAATCATAGGAAGAGTATTTCTTCTTAGCTTCATTTAGTTTCTCACTAAAGAAGGCCACTGGTCTACCTTCTTGGCTTAACACACCTCCTACTGCCAATCCACTAGCATCACACTCTATGGTGAAAATTTTATCATAATTAGGCAACCTCAGGATAGGCTATGTTGCTACTTTTTCTTTTAGTTTCTTGAATGCTTGATCTACTGCAGGAGTCCATTTGAACTTGGTCTTGAGACCTCCTTTAATGGTATCCACCATTGGTGCACATAGACCACTAAACTTCCTTATAAACTTCCTATAAAATTGAGCCAAACCATGAAATCTCCTCACCTCTATTGCTGATGTTAGTGTAGACCAACTCAAGATAGCTTCCACATTACTTGGATCCATTTTTAGTGATCCACGGGATACTGCAAACCCCAAATAAACAAGCTCCTATTTGAAGAACTCACATTTTTCAATATTTATGGAAAGCTTCTCCTATTGCAGCCTCTTTAGGACCATCTCCATATGTTTCACATTCTTTGCTATTGTTTTACTAAATATGAGTATATCATCTAGATACACTACCACAAACACACCTGTGAAATGTTTAAGCACTTCAGTCATGAGCCTCATGAATGTGCTAGGTTCATTTGAGAAGCCAAATGGAATAACTCTCCACTCATATAGCCCATTAGTGGTCTTAAAGGTTGTCTTCCACTCATCACCATCCTTGGTTCTAATCTAATGGTATCCACTTTTAAGGTCCATCTTGATGAAATAAATTGCCCCTCCAAGACAATCCATCAAATCTTCAATTCTAGGTATAGGCAACCTATACTAGATTGTAATCCTATTTATGGCTATTGAATCTATACAAAGCCTCCACTTACCACCTTTTTTTGATGCCAACACAACTGGGACTACACATGGGCTTATGTTCTTGCTAATCAGCCCTTGATCCAATAATTCTTGTACTTGTCTAGCTAGTTCCAAGTTTTGTTCTGGAGTGAGCTTGTAGGCTGCCTTATTGGGAAATGATGCACTTGATACAAAGTATATTTGATGACTTATTACCCTTCTAGGAGGTAAGGTTTCTGGTGTACCATCACTCACAATCTCCTTGTATTTTTTTGACAACTCTTGTATGGCTAGTGGTAATGGCTCTATTTTGACCTTCTCTTCCTCCTTGAATTTGAGTAAGATAGCATAATAATCACTCTCCTTGTCCTTAAGAGCTTTGATGAAATCCGTTTTTCCACTCATTAATATGCTTGGGTTTTCAGATTGAGATTCATCCTCTTCCAACAAGGACTAAATTTTAAAAGTCTTGTTATCCTTCTTGAAGGAGATGGAGTTCTCCTTGCCATCATACACTACACTCCTATCAAATTTCCAAGGCCTACCTAATATAAAATGGCATGCATCCATGGGCAGCACATCACAAAGTAACTTGTCTTTATACCAAGAAATAGAGAGCTCCACCCAAGCTTGCTCATTCACCAATACACTCTGCCCTTTGTTTAGCCATGTCACCTTGTATGGATTGACATGAGGAACCTTTTATAATTTCAATTTATTCACAACCTCCTTTGCTATGATATTAGCAGTGGACCCATAATCCATAATTACTTTGCACACTTTACCAAGAATCTTACATCTCATCCTGAACAGGGCTCTCCTATGCTTAGGCTCATCCTTAATTGGTTGTCTTATCAAAACCCTCTTGAACATCAGATTCTCTCCCATTTCTAATTCAATATGCTCTACTTCAATTTCTTTGACACTTGATGTCTCCTCATGGACAGAGACAACTCTTTTTCCATTGTTTGATGAAGAGGGATTATCAGGGCACCTATAGGCTAGGTCACCCAATTGGCCAAAGTTGTAACATTTCATGCTTGCAAAGTAAGATCTGCTCCTTCCTATACCTCTCCCTCTATCTGCACCTCCTTGTGTACCTCTACCTCTAGAATGCCCCCCTCTTGGGTTGGTTTCACTGCCATGCTCAGTCAGTTTGGAGTCCCCTTGGTTCTTTTTCTCATTACCCCTACCTTGATATCCACCTCTGTGACCAACTTGATCTCTACCTCTACCTCTACCCCTGTTATTGGAGTCTCCCTTCTTTTTGTTTCTCTCTTCAACTTTGGTAGCTAATTGATGACATTTTTGGATATTGGTAGGAGTCCATAAGCTTATCTCCTCTCGAATGTTCCATTTTAGACCACTTAGATATCTGGCCACCTTAATGGATTCCTCTTCTTGGATTTTGGACCAAAGACATAGTTTTTGAAACTCCTCTATATAAGAGGCCACATCTAGGTCCTTTTTCTTCAATCCCTATCTCTTCTTGTGAAGTTGGACTTCATAGTCCTCTGGCAAGTAGTTGTCTTTTATCTTATTCATCATGGCTTTCCAATTTTCTATGGGTAACTTACCCATGATGACCCTCTCATCTTGCAAGTACTTCCACCATGTCAAGGCTGCTCCTCTCAATCTAGATTTTGCAACCTTAACCTTTTGGGCCTCTGTCACACCTACGCATTCAAAATGATTTTCCATGCCCTCAATCCACTCCATGACAGTCTCAATGTCCATTTTTCCACTAAAAAGTGGCCATCCTTCAAAAGCTTTTGCATTCATAGCCTTGATGGCCTTCAAGAATGGTTCCTCTCCTGTTAAAGGATCTAGTTCAGGTATGATGTCATTCATATCCACTATTTTCTTTCGTCTATCATTGCTTTTAGCACCACCATCCACCTCTTGTGCTCTCTGATCAACTACTTCATGTAGCTTGATCCACATTTCTTCCATTGCATCTTTAAGGAGTTTTTTCCTCTCCCTTTTCTCTTCTACTTCCTTAGCCAACTATGCATTAGTAATGATTTTGTTCTCCCCTACTGATTCACTCATATAAAGAGACATGCACTATCCTCAAGACCTTTTACCACGCTCTGATACCAATCTGATGTAACATAGACCTTGCTATAGATTTCTTCTAGGTCTTCCTAGAATGACTTAGGCTACACTCCTAGCCCTTAGGGATCTATCCTAATCCCTACCAAGAAGTCTCAAAATTCTCCTAATGTTGTTCAGTCTATGACATCAAAGATTTGATAATGTTCTCTGCTCTAGGAACTTCTATGTTCCCTCCTAACACAGATCATCCCTATGAGAAATAGAAATGAAATCCTTTAGCAACCTAAAGTGGAGAGGAGGATTTCTATACAATCAAAATATATTAGAAACCCCTCATATTCCCATTTCCAATAACTTCATTCTTATCGCTAAGAAAATTTTACTTGCTGACTAGTATAAAAGGGCTACTAGATTTAGGAGGCCTAACTAGCCTAAATCTAGTTATAACTCCAATATTTCCTTAATTTCACACCCAAAATATTATTGATTCTAGTACCCTTTTGGAAGGGATTGAATATTTTTTTGGTCTCCAACTCCCATACCATCTATATAGGTCCTGCTAAAAATAGGGCTAGAAATGAGGGTTTGCAAGCTCACTATCTACAACAGTGAGGGTTTGGAATTTTTTTTTGTTCCCTCAATCCTCCAAGATTAATCTACATTGGAGATGATAGGTTTGGCATCTGGCCTCCTCTCCACATCCTTTGATCGAAGCTCTGAAAGCTTTCAAGCACTATGCATTCCCTGTAACCACTGACTAATCCCTAACCAAACATAAAATCTTGCCTAGGGCATCAGACTAAAAATAGCTCCTAAGAATTTTAGGGCCCCTCCTTTGGAAATCCTATAGTATAAGGATTCTAGACACATATCTCAAAGGCTTGTACAAATTGTATGGTGGGAGAGTGTTCTAGCACCATAAATCAAGCACTGTCTGGACCAACCCGAGATAGGCTAAAAGAAGAAGATAAAAGAAGCTAATGCTAAAAAAAAAAAAAATGTGAACTAGAAGATCTAAGAAATTGAATACATCAATCTTAAGCACATGAAACCATTACAGTAGACATTTCAATCCTTTTATTAACTTTGTTAACTAAATCTCATAACTCTATCCAAGAATAACACCAAAATATAGTCTTCCCTCAATATCCCAGTTTACTCTCCATACAATTTTCTTTCCAATACATGGAAATTAGGGTTTTGTTTAGTTTTTGTACTCCCTCCTTGATGTTAGGTCACAAGGATCAGGCTAGACCTCTAAGTAAGCCAGTTACAAGATTTGCAAAGAAACTGTCATGACAACTTTAAAAGTTGTCATGACAACTTTGGAATTTGTCAAGCAACATTTGACAAATGGCTAGGATAGTCATCTAAAACTCAAGGGCACTCAACCTGGAGAAAATGAAGGTCACACACACACCATGGAAAACCTTAGAAAACAAAAGAGGTCATGAGAATAACAAAATATCCTACTATCCACAATTTTATCAATCTAGCAAACTAAGCTAGTTTGACTCTTTTGGTGACCAAAACACACCTCAAACTAAGATGTAGGGAGAACCAGACAAGAAGACCACACATTGGGTAGACCAAAACAAGGACTAGGACTACACCCTAGTCTAGTGGCTTGGCTAGTGCCACTACAAGCCAAAATTTAGGCACACACTAGGTACCACACTAGCCCTACCTAGGTGTCCTCACCACTGATTCACCCCCCTCTCAGTTATTCTAACATGCTTGCCTAGGGAAAGGTTAAAAAAAGGGCTAAAGTCATTACTAGAACTCCTACTTGGCTATGAAAATTTTACATTTTCTCCACTTCCATTTCCCAACAGTTCGTGATGAGCACGATGGGATTTTATTGGGGATCCATGTTTCCACACTTACCTATATACAGACTAATGAACTGGCTGAAATAGAAAGATTACTCCTAAGCTATTGAAACTATATAAAAATGCACAAATCAATACATAATTGAAACAAAATTATGATTCCTATCAAAATCCTTCAATATAAACAAAAACCTAATCCAATATCCTTTATTGATTGCAATACCCATTAGACTGTCTTAACTATCTTTGACAGACTTCTAATTTCTTAGTGCCAATAATTAAAAAGTTCATCAACCTCAGTATTCAAGCTAGTTAAGACTTAAATAGCTTGTTTCCATGTATTTTATGTGGTTACGATCTTCATTATACCTAATTCATTAGTTAGTCTCTTTAGAACAAAAAGTTGTCATGCAACTTTGCTGAGCTGCAAAAGTTGTCATGACAACTTTTGAGCAATTTGTCCTAAGTTCTCTTCCACATTCCTAGATCACTCCAAATCACCTAAAATATTGTAAAAAATAATTCTAAAGATAATATAGGATTATTTTAGTGATTCCCTCACATATTGAGGTATTTTCTCACATTGAACTATTTTCCCCTACTAGGACTATACTAGATCCTAGGGTCAATTAAGCTTTCATACCAAGCTTCACTAACTCCAACTAAACTAACCTATCATAATAGCTTCCTCACATCACTTAGAATCTCATGGATTATTTATTGACCCCCTTATTTGGCTAGGATTAGTACAAGAAAAAAATATGGTAGGATACTTTTCCTAGGTGCTAGGTGCTCCTACACCATTCTCCCCTAAACAAAAGAGATTAGGTCCCATTTGAATGGATTGAGTTAGGATCAATGGCCAATTTGTGTATCTCTATCTTATAGACCCATGTATCCTATGAATCTTCCTTTCCTTTCCAGTTGATAATGTATTACACGTATGTATTATGCCATTTCTTCATAGCAATGCAGGACCTTAGGATCTTCTCTTATTATGGTCTTGGAGTGACTGGTAGATGTAAAGTATCCACATCTTCTGCAACCTCATATTTCTCATTTCCTTCTACTAGATTTGGTCCTTTATAAGGCACCAAGTTTTCAATATTAAACACTAGCAAGATTCCTATATCGGTAAGTAATTAACCTTATAAGCATTATTCCCATACTTGGCTAGGATGGAACAAGGACCAATCCTTCTCATCTGAAGATTATTAGGGATCCCCTTCTACAATCTTACCATGTTCAAATGAACCATCACAAGGTCCCCTACTTGCAATTGGAGATATCTCTTTCTCTCATGAAATTTGTTCTTTTTCTTGGTGGTACTATCCATAAGGGTTTTTTTGACTAAATCATGCACCTCCTTCATGGATTGAGAAAAGTCCTTAGTATAACCACTCCTAGATACTATATCTCCTAGTTCTCTGAGCTCATGGATACAACTTGGGTGAATTCCATAGACCTCCTCAAAAGGACTTCTACCAATGGTCCTATTGATGGTGTCATTATAATAAAATTATAGTTGTGCAATAACTTGGTCACATGTTTGACCATATTCTTTAGTTAGGCACTGTAGGAAATTTCTCAAACTTTTATTAACCACCTCAGTCTATCCATCTATTTGGGGATGGTACACAAACCCAAAGGAAAGATTGGTGCCATGTTTTTTCCACAAAGTTTTCCAAAAGTGACTCCTGAATTTGGAGTCTCTATCAGATACAATACTCAAAGGTAAACCTTGGATTCATACTGCTTCTCTCAAAAAATATTGGCTATGTGGCAAGAATCATGAGTGGTTTTGCATGGCACAAAGTGGGCCATCATGTTGAACCTATCTACAATCATAAATATGCTATCAAAACCCAATTTTTTCTGGGGAAACCCTTTAAAAAAATCCATGCTAAGATATTCCCAAGGTCTATTAGGTATTGTAAGTGGTTGATACAACCATGCATTTGATGAGGTTCCCTTAGATTTCTGATAGACTATACAATTCTCCACATACCTCTTTATGTCTTGGTTCATCTTAGGCTAATAGTAGAATATTTCAACCAATTCTAAGGTCCTATTAACACCAAAGTGCACACCTAATGATCTATTGTGCTTCTCTTGAATTAAGTTTTCTCTCATTAGACCTCTATGCACACAAAGTTTCCCTCCCCTAAAAAATGACCTTGGATAATGTGGTGAAAATACTCACTATGGAAATTATTTTGAAACTCTTTGAATACCTTGTAAGCTACTGAGAAGTCTTCATCCTCTAGGTATAGTTCCTTTAAGATATTTATGCCAAAGCTTCTTAATTGTATTTCTTGGACTATCATGACTCTTTGGCTCCAAGCATCTACCACTTTATTTTCTTGTCCCTTGTTATGCCTAATTATGAATGTGTAGGCTTGAATGTATTCTACCCACTTCATGTGTTTTTAGCTTAACTTGTCTTGTGAGTTGAGAAATCTTAAATATTGGTTATCTATATACACCATAAATTATTTAGGGAGGAGGTAATGAGTCCACTTTCTCAGGGCTTAAACCAATGCATATAACTCTAGGTCATATGAGGAGTACTTATTCTTTTCCTCACTTGGCTTCTCACTATGGAATGCTACCAGTTTTCCCTACCAGCTTAGGACTACTACTATAGAAATATTGTTGGCATCACGTTAGAAAATGAATAACTTCTCAAAGATAGGTAGAACCAAGATTGGTTGGATAGCTATCTTTCTCTTCAAGGTTTCAAAAACCTTTTTAGTTTTCTCATTCCACTAAAATCTTTCCTTCATGCTTCCCTTGATGGTGTCTAGAACTCGTGCACAAATCTCACTAAATTACCTAATGAACTTCCTATAGAACTATGCCAAACCATGGACGATTCTCACTTCTATAGAAGATATATGTGGAGGACAATTTATAATTGCATTCACCTTGCTAATATCCATTTTCAATTTCTCATATGAACCACAAAGCCTAGGTACAACAAATCATATTTCATAAATTTACACTTGTCTAAGTTTATGGTTAAATTCTCCTCATAAAACCTTTGCAACAAAACTTGTAAATGAATCAACTGATCTTAATTAGTCTTACTGAAAATGAGAATATCATCAAGGTACATACTACTACCCAGTTACCTATTAATTCCTTGAATACTTCCTTCATTTGCCTCATGAAGGTGCTAGGGGCATTGGACAACCCAAAGGGCATGACTAACCATTCATATATGACTTTAGTGGTCTTGAAAGCAATTTTATAGTCACCCCCCTCCTTAATCCTTATTTGGTGGTGTCCACTTTTAAGGTCAATCTTTGAAAAATACTTGGCTCCTCCAAGGAAATCCATAAAGTCTTCTATTCTTTGTATTGGAAACCTATACCTTATGGTAATCCTATTAATGGCCCTAGAGTTTGTACACAACCTCAAAGTTCCTCCTTTATTTGGTGCTAGGATAGTGGTAACTGCACAAGGACTTATTCTTTTTCTAATTAGGCCTTGGTCAAGTAATTCTTGGATTTGCATAGCAATTTCCTCATTTTGTTGAGGGGTCATTTTGTAGGTAGCTTTGTTAGGCAGGGATGCTCCTAGTATAAAGTCTATTTGATGGCTTATGGATCTTTTATGGGGTAGGTTGGCTTTCTATCCATCACTCACTATCTCCTTATACTGTACCAATAACTCCTAAACTTCTATGTGTAGATTAGGCTTCTTCTCCTCTTTCTCTTTTTTAGGTTTCAACACCAAAGCATAGCTCACTCCTTCACCTTCCTCGATGATGTTTAGGAACTCCTTTTCTCCCACCAATAGTACATTAGGAACTTTTGGCTTCACTTCAAATTCTTCTAGGATTGACTGGATTCTAACTGTGACTCCATCCTTCTTGAATTAGTAAAAGTTCTTGGTTCCATCATGGATGACCTACCTATCAAATTACAAGGGTTTTCCCAAAAAGAGATGGAAAGAATACATGGGTAAGACATTACATTGAACTTTTTCCTTATAACTCCCTATGGTTAACTCTACCCAATCTTTCTCATTCACTAATACATGTTTATCCTTGTTCAACCAAGTGATCCTATAGGGATTGGTATGCTGGATCCTTTGTAAATTCAGCTTTTTGACAACTTCATTTGAGTCTATGTTATCAGTGGATTCAGAGTCTATGATGATCTTCCAAATATTTCCTAGTATCTTACACTTAATTATGAACAATGACATTCTTTGGCTTGGATCCTTTCTGATTGGCTCCTTGATTGGTGTTCTCCCAATCATGAGGTTATCACCCACCTCTAAATCTAAGGCCACTTCAATAGTGTTGCTTCTTGAGGACTCCTCTTGTATATTGTTCACCCTCTTCTCTCCTCCTTGGGATGATGAAATTTTCTTAGGAAACCTATATGTTGGATTCACATACTAATCATAGTTGTAACATTTAATGGAAGATAATTAAGATCCTCTTCCTTGGCCACTTGATCTCCCTTTATAGTTTCTAATTCATCCTCTACCTCTCATTTTATAACCACCTCTTCTACTAGTGAATTATCATTTCTTCTCTATGATCTTATTCTCACCTTTACTTCTTTGTTCCAAAATTCTCCCTCCAAAACTACCTCTATTACCTCTACTATCTCTCACTATGCATCTACCTTGGTTGCTTGAGTCATGTCTCTTCTTGAGCTTCTCTTCTACCTTGAGAGATAGATGATAACATTGGTGGAATATTCTTGGGCTCAAGAGACTTATCTCTTTTTGTATGTTCCACCTTAGGCCATTTTGATACCTAGCCAACTTTAGGATTTCCTTGTCCATCACATGTTATCTAAGATGGATTTTATGCAATTCCTATGTAGAAGCACTTACTTCAAGGTTCTTTTGTGTCAATTTTTATCTTTTATTCTGTATTTGCACCTCATAATAATCTTGTAGGTCTCTCTAATATTTTCTACCATACCTTTCCAATTGGTAATAGGGTTCTTTCCATCTTTTACCCTTTCATCTTGCACAAATTTCCACCATCCGATGGAAGATCCCCTCATCCTTGACTTAGACACTCTAACTCTTTCAGCTTCACTAATGCCTTCACACTCATAATGGTTCCCCTATTGGAAACTGAATTGAAACAATTGTTGTATTATCATTGATATCAAACCTTAATCGGTAATATTGTTACTACTTAGGAAAGTACTATATCTATTTAAATGTTGCTAAGGGGCTAAGCAAGCTTGGTAATAATAGAACCTAGGGAAAGGTTGAGTTATCTTGATACTAAAAAGTGTACTTGACTATGTTGCACTATGATGAGATAATGTATTGTTTATCTTAGTAAGACTGAAGACTAAACTGGTAGGCTTAACTGAGAAAAGAATGGAAAAATCATGTTTAAGCCGAGTGATGTTAGTGTCGACCGAGTTAGTATATGTCAAGAAAATTATAGTGTCGACCGAGCATTAGTAAATTGCTGAGGAAGTCAGTGTAAGCTGAGGAAATAGTTTTAGTATTGACCGAGCATTCTACATGAAGACCGAGTGAACAATCACAGTATTGACCGAGCATCAGCAATTTTATATTTGAAGAGAATTTAATTTTGGAGCCAACATTGTTGAATTCTTGGATTATGTAAAATGTGTTGACTTTATTTATTGATTGTTTAGAAGCATTAAATGCATTGTAAAACATTTTATTGTAAATCTTTAAGAGATTTGAGATGATTCTAGAAAAGGAGCCGAAGAAGATAAAGTGGGTAGATTCAATGAATCTGACCTAACCCTAAGATCTATGAATGAGATTGAGCAGAAAAAGATGAGTTAACCTAATTGATGAAAATATAAGGGAACCTTAACATTGTGATATGGATGCACATGGTGAATAGAGAATGCTGGAAGAGAAAAGTTTTATTGATTGAATAAGTAGAAAAGGCTGAAGGAGAATGATGGTGATTGCTTGAAGAAACGTTTCGAGCAGATTAGAGATGGAAATGGAAAAATTTCAAAGTTAGTAAACCAACATTAGTGTATGGAATCAGATTTGATATTTGCAAAGTGAGTTGTATATTTTTCAGATAATACTGTTGCTACTTTCTAACCATTGTAATAGTCAAAATCCTTTTAACAAAGGTTGACCTAATAGTCATATGTTAAATCCTTTGAACAAGGTTGTATTCTAATGGAGTGTATGTAAGTCCTATGACTAGGCTCAATTTTAATAGGGTGATTGAAATCCTTTAACCGAGTCACATTTGACAGTGTGTATTGTAACCTTTGACAGGGTTGGCTTTTTACCAAGCTCACTTCAGAAGAGTGAAAATAATAGTAGCATGTTACAAAGTGGTTTTTCCCAAATTGGGTTTCCACTATAAATCCTGGTGTTTATACTTGTGTGAATGTTTATATCTGGACATTACTATGTTTTACAAGTTAAGTTATAGCTAGGTAGTGGACTGCATTGTTAGATGTTTCTATTATTGAATTAGTGATGACCGAGTTTGTTTTGGCTTTGGATATAATTTAAGGATAAGTTTTTTGAGATTGTTTTATACATCAGGACCTGAGAACAACTGATTCACCCCCCCTCTCTAATGTTTTAAATCATATTAACAATTGGTATTAGAGCCAAGTTGCTTATTATTAGTGTTGACAGATATCAAGTTTAAAGGGGCTTGAAGCAAATGATCAGGATGTATAAGAAGGAGGTTTCGAAGCTGAACAAAGAAAATTTCCCTGCATGGAAAAGCTTGATGAAGTTGCATCTAGTTGGTATTGGTGACTCTACAAAGTACTACATTGAGAACAGTTATGTCTCACCTGTCGCACCTTTGACTATCGAAGAAATGAGAGCTAAGTAAGAACATAATCAGACAATGCTGGAAATTGCATCTTCCCTAAGCTATCTAGAATTTGAGGACATTAAGGACTACAAAACTACAAATGATATGTGGGACAGTCTTGCAAGGATCTATGGTGGTGATTTGAATGTGCTAAAAGCAAAGGCCAAGAGTCTTAGAGGTAATTTTGATGAAATGAGAATGCAAGAAGGTGAAAACATTGCACAATATTGTGGTAGAATAAAACAAGTTGTGAATGATATTAGAGGAGCAAATGGGGCTATTGATGATGAAACTATAATTGGGAAAGTATTAAGAACCCTGTGTCCTATATATGCTATTAAGATCTCAGCTATTTAGAAATCTAAATGTAACTCTACTAATGTGCTTACTTTGGAAAGTTTGGTTGGTAAGCTGACTACTTTTGAACTCTCTAATTATGATAATTTCACTGTTGGAAGTATTGGAAATATTGAATCTTCTTTTAAGTCACAGCTAGTTCTGAACAAGCCAAAGAAAGAAAAAGAAAGATGCATCAATGAAAGTGAAAGTGAAAGTCATAGTGAAAGTGACAATGATACTTTTGATGAAGACCTAGAAGATCTAGAAGCTCTTATGGCTAGAAGACTGAGAAGGGGAAAAGGAAAGTATAAAGGTAAACTCCCTATTATATGTTTTGCATGTAATAAAGTTGGTCATATAGCTGCTAGATGTCCTGACAGGAAGGATAAAGATGATGAAAGGAAAAGCAAACACAAAGATAGAAAAGATGATAGAAGCTACTGATGGAACAAAGACTACAAGGGAAAAGGTAAGAAATCTTGTTACATTGCTGAAAAAGAGACTGACACTGATAGTGATGATTTTCAAATTGAGGTAGTTTATGTGGCAATGAAAGATGAATCTGATGAGGATGAGAAAACTGCATTGATATCCTATGTGAACAAGACTGATAAATGGATTATTGATAGTGGCTATTCACATCACATGACTGGTGACAAAAATAAGTTTGAGACCTTACATCATTATAGAGGTAAAAGTGTAAAATTTAGAAATGATGCACCATGTCCTATTAGAGGAAAAGGTTTGATTAAACTAACTGATAAGATATCTTGTGAAAATTCATATTGGGTTGAATGTCTTAATTACAATTTGTTAAGTGTTTCTCAGCTTAACAAAACTAGTTACCGAGTGGAATTTCATCACAAGCAAGCTAAAATATTTGATGCTGCTAGAGAACTGATTGGAAGTGGAGATCAGACTAGAGGTAATTTGTTCTATCTTGACCTATCTGAAGAAACATATTTAATTACACAACTTGATGATATTTGGTTATGGCATAAAATGATGTGTCATGTTAACTTTGACAATCTAGTAGAGATAAGTAAGAACAAAAAGGTAAGAGGTCTACCTAGATTGAAGAAATCTGAGAATGTGATGTCCAAGGAATGCTAGTTATGAAAAATGACAAAGTCAAGTTTCAAGAGAAAATCCTTTACTTTTGAAAACATTTTAGATATGGTTCATACTGATCTTTGTGGACCTATGGGTGTACAAAGTTACTGTGGTGCTAGATAATTTATCTTATTTGTTGACGATCATACTAGGATGATGCATGTGATGTTTCTAAAAGAAAAATCTGAAGCTTTTCAATATTTTAAGTGGTATTTAGCTAAGGTTGAAAAGGAGACAGGTAGGAACTTGAAATGTCTTAGATCTAACTGAGGTGGAGAATTTACATCAAATGAATTTAATCTATTTTTCAATGATAGAGGAATTAAAAGATAGATGTCTGCACCTAGAACACCTCCATAGAATGGTATAGTAGAAAAGAGAAACATATCTATCTTGGATAGTGCAAGGACATTGATGATTGAAAAGAATGTGGCACAAAAATATTGGAAAGAAGCTATAAGAACTACTGTCTACAATCTTAACTGGGTACAGATCAAGAAAGGTACAAATCTGACACCCTATGAGTTATGGCATGGGCATGCGCCAAGTGTTAAATACTTTAGAATCTTTGGAAGTAAGTGTTGCAAATTTCTCTAATGTGTATGCATAGATGTTGTCATTATGGCAACATATGATCTCTATTGAGAGTGCAAAATCTGGAATGCAAGTATGGCAAGTTGAAGGAAGAAATTGTCTAAGTATGGATACAGTGATCCTGATAGAGCACCCGATGAAGATTTAGTTGGCGACGTCCACTGGAGCAATATTTTTGTTTTCACAATTAACTAAAGCTTCTAAAGAGTATAAGGATACCCCATCTTAGTGCGCATAAAGTTTGGAGTAGTACGGACAAAGTTATTTGAAGTTTACCAAAGACAATTTTTCCAGACAGAACAGTTTTGGAGACAGTATTAGCGAAAGAGTTAAGGGATTATTTTTGCTTGTCAAAATAATGACTTAACATTATGAAGGGATGACATCCTAGATGTTTACTTTTGGATAAAGATTTTGGAAGCTGACCATGTAAAGTTATTATCTCTAATAACTCATATATTAGGCATACTTGAAATGTAATGAAAAAATGTATGTGATGTGTAAAAAGAAAGAAAAGATAACTTGCGATAGTTGTATATTATGATAGCAGCAAAGGCTATTGATGTGAAGTTGTAAGCAGTACCATACTATAGTCAGAAACATTTTGTATTACCTATTTGGGTAGTGAGCTCAGCTGGTGATCAAGTTTTGTAATCTAACTCCTAACAGGTTTAAGGCTTCTAACATGGCCTAAATTCCTTTAACCAGGATAGATCTACTATATATTGTAAATTGACTCCTAACAGGGTCCAATATCCCTAACAAGATAATTTTGATTAGTGATCTTTGTGGGTACCATCCCCACCAAGGTTTTCCCTTGGCTAGGGTTTCCTCGAGAACATATCATGTGTTATGAATTCTTTCTATTTACTACTATGTTTGTTAATCAACTTGATAATCTTTGTATGCACTAAAGTAATCTATTATATCCATAAGTGGGCAAAAGAAAAAGTTTGTGAAATACTGATTCACCCCCCCTCTCAGTATTTCCTATTTCTAACAGTAAGTGCTATATATTAAAAGACACTAGGAATGGAAAGTTTGATGCTAAGAGTGATGAAGGCATATTCCTAGGGTATTTCACAAAAAGTAAAGCTTATAAGTGTTTGAACTCTAACATTAACAAAATTGTGAAAAGTGTGAATGTCAAAATTGATGACTATGCAGAAAGAAATGAAGCTGATAGTAAAACAGAACCAGAAGATTATAGATCTTTTGTGTACATTGAAGAAGAAGAATAGGCAAGTAACAGACTTGCACCTGATGCTAAGTCTCAGGTAAGCAATGCTGAGTGATAGATAAAAGTTGTTGAGCATCAGGAAAATAGTACAGAGAGAGAACAAGAACATGCTGAGCTACAAGAAAATGTTGTTCAGTATCAGGAATAGGTTGCCAAGCATTCTAAAGTTGAATCTGACAATCTTGTTGAGGAACATGATGAAATAGAGGAGAGAACAACTGAACCTATTTTGGCAAAATATGTAAGAAGACATCATAAGCCTAAATAGATAATTGGAGACAAAGATACTGGAATCCAGATCATAAGTAAGACTAAGGATCCAACATGTCTACTATGTGAATTTGAACCAAAGACAACTAGAGAAGCATTGGAGAATGAAGATTGGATACAAGAAATGAATGAAGAAATTGACCAGATTGAGAAGAATGATACTTGGACTCTTGTGTCGAGACCTAAAAATAAGAATGTTATAGGAACAAAATGGGTGTTTCAGAATAAGATGATTGAAAATGGTGAAATCACTAGGAACAAAGCTAGGTTGGAATGCAAAGGCTACGCACAAGAAGAAGGAATAGATTATGGGTAGACATTTGCCCCTGTAGCTAGATTGGAAGGAGTAAGAACTCTTCTTGCATATGTTGCTTATAAAGATTTCAAGGTATATCAAATGGATGTCAAGTCTGCAATTTTGAATGGTATACTAGAAGAAGAAGTTTACATAGAGAAACTAGAAGGTTTTATTCATCCAAATAGAAGACACATGGTGTGCAAACTGAACAAAGCATTATATGGATTGAAGCAAGCTCCCAGAGCATGGTATCAGAGGTTGTACAACTACTTGATACAGATTGGATTTTTAAGAACAAATGACACAAGCAATCTGTACATGAAGGATGAAGAAGGTAAAGGTATCTTATTGGCAAAAATATTTGTTGATGACATTATTTTTTGTGGACAAGATGCATTATGTAAAATTTTCTCAAATGAAATACAAATTAAGTTTGAAATGAGTATGTTTGGTGAGATCAAATTCTTTGTTTGTTTACAAGTATATCAGAGGAAGAATGGAATTTTCATTACACAGTCTAAGTATGTTAATGAAATACTAAAATTTTTTGGGATGGAAGATGCTAAACTAGTGGGAAATCCTATGGTTATTGGACAAAAGCTATCTAAGAATGATGATGTTGTAGAAGTGAATCAGACTCTGTACAGATCCATGATTGGAAAATTATAGTATGTTGTACATAGCAGACTAGATATTGCATTAGTTGTTGGGATTGTGGAAAGATTCTTTGCCAATCCTAAGGAAACACATATGATGGTCGTGAAAAGAATTATGAGATACTTGAAAGGAACTACTGACTATGGTCTATATTATAAGAAGGATGACAAATTTGAACTCTGAGTTTATACAAATGTTGATTGGGTAGGAAATGTAGATGACAAAAATAGTACAAGTGGTGGAGCTTTCTTTCTTGGATAGAGATTAGTCTCCTAGACAAGCAAGAAACAAAATTGCATTTCCCAATCTATTGCCAAGGCTAAGTATGTTGCTATTGCAGTGAACTATTCAAACTTGGTATGGATAAAACAATTGTTGATAGGCATGAAAGAAGAAATCACTGAACCTATTGTTATTTTATGTGAAAACACAAATGCTATCAATATTTCTAAGAATCTAGTGATGCACACTAAGACCAAACACATTGCAATCAAGTATCACTACTTGAGAGAATTAGTACAAGACAAAGAAGTCCAAATGGAATATGTGAATACAAAAGAACAATTAACAAACATATTCACTAAAGCTTTACCTAGAGAAGCTTGTGACTATTTGAGAAGTCAATTAGGGGTTATTTTGCTAACTGAGGCTACCTAGATGAGCTAGGAGCACTGCATCAAGTGTGCTACAACAGAACATTTGACAAATTAATACAGAAGATTGTCACACTTTAGGGCTGGCCTAGAGTTGTGAAGAGAAGCAACGACAAGGAATTAGTCGTAAGCAAGATGATAGAGGGAGAAACACTAAGCTGCACATATATTATCTACATCTGATGGATGTATGTATTAGTTGTTGCTTTGGCATTTTTGTCAAAGAGGGAGAATGTACTGATATGATAACACATGAGATATGATAACACATGATACTGAAAAGAAAGATTTGATGAGATAATGGAACTAAAAGGAAAGAGGGAGATGAGATGAAGATAAGGATGATGAACTAAAATGAAGAATCAAGATAGAGGGAGATCTGACTACTTCTGATGGTCACATAAGTGAGGCTTATAGGATTCTGAATCAGAATGAAGCTAAGGATATTATAAATAAGTTTGTGATGGATAGATAAGATTTTGGATTGGTTGGTAATCCATGTGTTATTCAGGTGATATCATATGGTGTTGCCATCAATTCCAAAGAGGGAGATTGTTGGAAATTAAATTGAAATAATTATTGTATTGTCATTGATGTCAAACCTTAATTGGTAAGACTATTGCTACTTAGGAAAGTACTATATCTATTTGAGTGTTGCTAAGGGGCTAAGAAAGGTTGGTAACAATAGCACCTAGGGAAAGGTTGAGTTATCTTGATACTACAAAGTGTACTTGACTATGTTGCACTATGATGAGATAATGTATTGTTTATCTTAGTAAGACTAAAGACTAAACTCGTAGGCTTAACCGAGAAAAGAATGGAAAAATCATGTTTAAGCCAAGTGTTATTAGTGTCGACCAAGTTAGTATATGCTAAGAAAAATTATAGTGTCGACCGACAATCAATAAATTGCCAAGGAAGTCAGTGTAAGCTGAGGAAACAATTTTAGTATTGACCGAACGGTCTAAATGAAGACTGAGTGAACAATCACAATATTGACTGAGCATCAACAATTTTATATTTGAAGAGAATTTAATTTTGGAGCCGACATTGTTGAATTCTTGGATTATGTAAAATGTGTTGACTTTATTTATTGATTGTTTGGAAGCATTAAATGCATTCTAAAATGGTTTATTGTAAATCTTTAAGAGATTTGAGATGATACTAGAAAAGGAGCCAAAGAACATAAAGCAAGTAGATTCAATGAATCTGACCTAACCCTAACATCTATGAATGAGATTGAGTGGCAAAAGATGAGTTAACCTAATTGATGAAAATATAAGGGAACCTGAACATTGTGATTTCTTGAAGAAAAGTTCCAAACAGATCATAGATGGAAATGGAAAAGTTTCAAAGTTAGTAAACCAGCATTAGTGTATGAAATCAAATCTGATATTTGCAAAGTGAGTTGTATATTTTTTAGATAATACTGCTACTACTTTCTAACCATTGTAACAGTCAAAATCCTTTTAACAGAGGTTGACCTAATAGTCATATGTTAAATCCTTTGAACAAGGTTTCATTCTAATGGAGTGTATGTAAGTCCTATGACTAGGCTCACTTTTAACAGGGTGATTGAAATCCTTTAACTGGGTCACATTTGATAGTGTGTATTGTAACCTTTGACAAGGTTGGATTTTTACCAAGCTCACTTCAGAAGAGTGAAAATAATAGTAGCATGTTACAAAGTGGTTTTTCCTTAATTGGGTTTCCACTATAAATCCTGGTGTTTATACTTGTGTGAATGTTTAGATCTAAACATTACTATGTTTTACAAGTTAAGTTATAGCTAGGTAGTGGACTGCATTGTTAGATGTTTCTATTATTGAATCATTAATGACCAAGTTTGTTTTGGTTTTGGATCTGATTTAAGGATAAGTATTTTGAGATTTTTTTATACATCAGGACCTAAGAACAACTAATTCACCCCCCCTCTTTTTTGTTCTAAATCATATTAACATCCCCATTCCATAACTAGCTCTTCTTCATTATTTATACTAAACCTTGGTGTTCCCTCCAGAGACTTTCCACTCATGGCCTTCAATTCTCTCAAGAAAGGTTCTTCTAACACAAGGTCTAGTTTAGGGACTTTGTCTTTCTCTACAACCTCTTTACCCTTGTCTTCTACCTCTCTGACTTTCTCTCTAACCCATTCAGTCTCAGTCTCCACTACACCATGTTTTCTCTCTATATATGCTAGCCTTTCCCTAAGGATTCTATTATCCTCCTCCTAGTCTTCCACCTTCTTGGATAATTATTCATTTGTCACCATCCTTGAAGAATCTACTAACTTGGATGAATATAACATCAAATTCCTTCTAGCCCAATATTTTTAGGTTCTGATACCAATCTGTTAGGATCACACTAGGTTTGAAACTCTCCTATCAAGACCACTTAGGTTCCCAACTCTCCAATTCCATAATTCCTTGATTAGGGCTTCAAAAAGTTTCATCCTTGTCTCCTAAGGACTTCCTCAATGTCCTTTAATAAATTAAATTACTCCCACACTCCTAGGTGACATATCAATGTTTAAGTGTAACTTCTCTTCTCATGCTCTCCTCCATTCTCTCAAGTGTAATTTACCTCCTAAGAAAGTGGTGAGTATTGTAGGGGTGTGGATGTATTAAATTTATTTTCTTTATTCAATTACTGACACATTTTATTAATATCTTCTCAACACTTTCTTATGAATCTCATTAAATTTCCTATATCGGCCTTATAGTCGTTAAACTCCCAACTATGTATCCTAATCCAAGTTTTTAGGATTTATTGCAAATTTCTACTGAAGGACCTCCCAAAAAAATCATGGATTATTTTTTCATTTAGGAAACCCTAAGATATTTTTTGGGTCTTGGGTTTCTAAGCCTATGTATAGTACCCTATCTCAACTAGGAGCATTTTGTGAGGATTTTAATGGCTTCAAGGGGATCAATATTTATAGTATGGAAATTCTTTCCAAATGGATTGTTCAAGCCTCTATATTTTCATCAGGGCTCTATTTTATCTCCAATCTCATCTACAAAGTATTTTATTCTATATTCTTAGTCACCCCTTCAAGAAAACTTACAATTCACCTCCTTGTTCCTAGTTGGTCAATGACTATGGTCACCTAGGAAAAGGTTACAAAAATGTCCAAACTCATTACCAGAACTCCTACTTATCTATGCAAATTTTACATGGGCTCCACTTCCACATTCCAATAGGCCATGATGAGCACATGGTGGGATTTTATGGGGGAGCCATGTTTCCACACTTAGCTATATGCAGGCTGGTGAACTGGCTAAAACAAAAAGATTACTCCTAAGCTATTCAAAATGTATTAAAATGCAAAAATAAATATATAATTGAAAAAAAATAATGATTCCTATCAAAATAAATCAATATAAACAAAAACCTAATCCATTATCCTCTATTGATGCCAAGAACCAATGGACTATGTCTTAACTATCCATGACAGACTTCTGATTGCTCAATGTCAGTAATCACAAAGTTCATAAACCTTGGTATTCAATCCATTTAGGGCTTAAATAGATTCTTTTCATATATTTTATGTGGTTAGGACCTCCATTAAACCCAATTCATTATTCGGTCTCTTTAGGACAAAAAGTTGTCATGATAACTTTTGAGAAACTTTTTAGCGATTTTTCCTAAGTGCTCTTCTACATTCCTAGATTAGTCCAAATCACCTAAAATATTGTAAAAAAAATTCTAAAGATAATTTAGGCTTATTTTATCAATTTCCTCACATATTTAGGTCTTTTCCCCTACTAGGACTATACTATCTCCTAGGGTCAATTGAGCTCCCATACCAAGTTTCACTAACTCTAACTAAACTAATCTATCATACAAACCACCTCACATCACTTATACTCTCATGGAGTATTTATTAACCCCCTTATTTGGTTAGGATCAATAGAAGAAAAAAATAGGGTAGTTTACTTAGCCTAGGTCCTAGGTGATCCTACACCAATCCAATCTCTCTTTTATAGAATAAGTCTTGCATTCAAAACTATTCCTTGTCTGTTTTCCCATAAAACACTCTTTGGGCATCATGTTAGTAGGTTTTACAATTTTAGGCAAATCTCTAACTGCATTAGAGTTACTAATCTTCACAATATTATCAAAATTTATATGACAAAACCTCTTATACCACAACCTAATGTCATTCCTATTTGCAACAAAAAAACTTTCTTCTATTGAGTTCAACTGAAACACATTACCTTGTGTCTTTGTACCTGATGCAATTAAGATCCCTAATTGATCTTTGATAGTTCATTTTCCATCCTTGAATTTTAGATGATATTGTTAAAATAATAACCAAAATAGAGACACAAAAAATTGTTTAACACTTTGAGCTAAGAATAAGGAGATTTACCATCAATAATCAAATCTCTAGAAGCATTCACCAAAGAAAGAAGAAACAAGGAGACAATATTTTGAAGGGGGAAAAGCATAAAAAAATCCTTGTGATGTAATGGAAGTGGCAAAAAAAGCCTAAGAATGCGTGAGAGAGAGAGAGAGAGAGAGAGAGAGAGAGAGAGAGAGAGAGAGAGAGAGAGAGAGAGAGAGAGAGAGAGAGAGAGAGAGAGAGAGAGAGAGAGAACTTAGCTCATAAAATGTTCAAGAAGAAGAAGAATCTTCATGAAGAGAGAAGGAGAGACATCTCCTTAATAGAGATGTGAGAGAGGAGTTACATTGTAACTCCTATTTCTATGTATTCCACATTTCAATAGTGTGTGAGACAAGTGTAGGATTCCTCATAAGGAGGAATATCTATTTTCCTTAATAAAGGAATTACAAATATGACATGTCCTCCCACTTGGACTAGAGGATGAATAAAATATGATACCTTGGTTTATCCTTACATATTTAACCAAGGAAAGATTAAATTCTAACACCCCCCTTTAATCTTTACTTGGGGTATTACAAAAATCTGCAACTAGATTATCCTTCTTATAGTAGAGGAGGAAAACTTGTTTTTCTTCACTTTGTGTTGATATGAGGTGATGGTGCAATGATAAATGCTTGGATCTTGAAATAGGATTCCTTTTATTTTCGTAATGCAAGAGTGTAGGTGTTTGTGGATATAGGCCCAAATCTTTAAGTAAACATTGAGATTGTTCGTTGTTACTTGTCCAAGAAAGATCACCCAAATCTACAAAAAAACAAGAACCATGAGGGGATCTCCCATTATTGGGATTTCCTCCTAAAATTGAATCACTAGAAGCTAAATGTGAATCATCAAATGTAATTTCATCATAAAGAGGTTTTGTAAACCAAATGGATTCATTACTAGATACATAATAAATAATAGAAATAGGACAATCACCATCAATAATATCATCAAGAAGATTAGAGTTTAGGGAAGGAGGTTGGTCCTCCATAATAACCATTTGAGTGTCACAAAATTCATGATCTACTTTGGAGAAAATAGGAACATAATCTCCTGTAATACATAAGGGCAAGGTGACATTGATAAATGTATTATTAATTGCATCTTCTTGTTCTAAAGTAAAATAAGTATAAGAAACATCATCAAACTATAACATGTTATCTCTATGAGGAAAATAGGAAGTGAGGGGATCATCCCCAAAACAAACATCATCACATGGGTCATCCCAAATAGGAAAATTATTTAAAGGATACATAATGCCATAATGCGGTGTAGAGTTTTGATTTTCTTGATTAATAAGGGGAACAGGTTTCTCATAAGTTTGAAATGTGTTCTCCAAGACATGCCAAGCTTGATGAGCCACAATATAATCTAAGATAAGATGATATAAATCTATATTTAATGAGAATCCAATTAGACCAAATGCTTCCTCATCTTTCAACTGCAAGGAATCCTGGTCAGCCTGAGGAGTGGTGGATGTCAGTTTCAAATTTGGTGAAGACACAATATCCAAAAGGTGTTTAGATTTTAGAAAATCATACATGTGTGGCCTCCAAATAGTATAATTGGAACTAGTGAGTTTAAATTTTGGCATTGGCGTAGACATGATGAAACAAAAATTACAATTGAAATTGAACAAAGAGATATATATTTTTTTTAAAATAATTTAAAATTTCCTTAAATGCTTAAAAACAAGAAAATAGAAGTGGAAAAAGAATAAGATAAGAGGGAAGTATCTAATAAATAGATAATATGAACAATGTTTAATAGTTAAATTTGATTTGTTTACTCAAAGAGATAAAACAAAAAGAAGTTAAACTTACATATGAGAATTGAATAAATATTTAAACAAATGACCTAGGTTGAGAATGAATTAAGATTTCAACAAGGTGAAAAAAAAGCTTATTAATATATCACCACAATAAAGAGTCAAAGATAAAATAACATTCAAACTAAGTCTATAATTGGATAAACCTGCAAAAAAAAATATTACAATATATCTATAAAAGATAAACTTGCAGGAAACTAATAATAACTTCTTACACAAGTAATAAAAGGAATATATAAATATAGATAAACTGTAGCACATGCAAAGAATGGATTCATTGCATGCAAAGAATGGATGTAGCGCATGCAAAGATTTCAATGATTGTTCTATGAACACTGCGCCAAATGACAGTAGAAACAAATGAATATATAGCAGAAAGAACGTTACAACAAACATATTAATTATGATTTGTGCACTTTTCCACTAAAGAAGACGCATTGAAATCTCAAAAGGAAAAAGACAAAAATTATATCCCAAAACACCAAATAACTATGCTCCCAATCTTGCCTTTCAACTGTACCAGACAGAGTTAACAATTTTTTCTCTGCAACAAAACTTTCCTAAAACCGCAACAGTATTATAGGACTTATGGTACCAATTTTCTGAGAAGGAAGTGTGGCATGAAATGTGAAAAAAAAGGACAGGTAACTTCAAATAAAGATATTCAAATAAAGATAAGACATGAACTTTAGATAAGAATGTTCAGACACATTAGCCTGCAAAAAAAACATTAGCCTACTACCAATTTGTGAGAGCTATAAATCAATAACGTAAACACTTTAATATATAAAGAATGCACTTTCCAAGGGTATTAGACCGAAACACCTTTGAAAAAAAAAAGGAAAATGTAGCTGGGTGGTTTTAAGATAATCAAAGCACAATATGATAATCAAAGCAGTCTCAATCAAAGCACAATAATAAAAAATATACAAGATGCAATATAATTATTAGGGAAAAATTATAGCTTGCAGAGATATTAGGGAAAAAAGAAAAGAAACATACAAATATTAAAAAAAATATAGCATCCTCCAGTATTTCCACGATAATCTATCAATGAAGACAAAAGATGAACAATGCCCTCAATATTGACTTTAGATCTACACAAAGATCAACTTGTGGAAGAGGAAGGCAACTCAACCACAAAGTGTTCAAATGGGTGGTGCACAAATATAGATTTATGAGGACTAATCGGGATCTACAAATAATGAGGGGGCAAACTGCAGACCGAAAAACCCCATCTGCGTATTTCTGGGGTTGGCGAGTTGAAGGTGAAGAGAAATAGGGGCCTACAAGTACATTGAGGAGCTATGGAAGAAGAAGCAAGTGGATGTGATGAGGTTCTTGTAGAGGGTGAGATGCTAGGAATATCGGCAACTTCCTGGCATATGAATAGACCCACAAGCCCTGATAAGACCCGTCATCTAGGTTATAAGGCCAAGCAGGGTTATGTCAATTATCATGTGAGGGTTAGACGAGGGGGCTCTACACAAGAATACAAAAAATGGAATAGAAAGAAGCTTTTCCAAAGGCATTACAGATCATCGAGATGAAACATGCTGAAACACGCTAAGCATGTGTAAAAAATGGGAATCAAACCCTTTGGAACTGAAGATACAGAATGAAAGCACGCTAAACTTTTTGAAAATAAATACAAGGCTCTTTAAATGATGTCTCATGAACAAGAAAAATAATTACGATATGGCTGGCCTTCTCCTATGTGCGATGCCCCAAGATACAGAAGACTGTGATGCAAAGGGAGATGCAGAATAGGCACAAAAGATACACTAGATTTTACAAATTAGAAACCAAAAAATTATCTAAACTTTGCATAAAATCCAACAAAACTTTAGAATGAAGAAACATTAGAAGGCACGAAGCAGAGACAAAGAACTATGCAACAAAGAGAGATAACAAAGAAAAGGTTAGCTAATCATCCATCCAGACATCCAAAAGTAGAGGAAAAATAGGCTCAACTTCGATCACATAGATATATTCTCAGCTAGATTTTTTGAATTAAATGCAATCTAAATAGTATATAAGTCAGCACTGGGGTTTAAAATAAAGCCAAATAGAACTTTTTAAAAAAGAGATTGCAAAAGATGGATATGCATCGGAAAGAACATGAAGCATCAGATAACTGAAACCAAATTTTACAATGTGATGCAAATTACAAACCTACACCCATGAAACTATGGGCAGAATATTAAACATGCATGTTGTGGATAAGTGTGCAAGAGTTCTCTGCATCAACATGCAAGAGCTACGAATGATGAGAATATATTAAAATAGCAACTATAAGAATTTTTTTAGAAAAAAAATGCATTCATGCAAAATGCAATGATTAGAAATTAGAAACAAATAATTGCAATTGGAAAAAATATTCTATAACCAATATTAGAACTAAAAAAAGTAAACTTTTAAACTTTAAATTATAATATTAAAAACAAAATTTAATATTATAATCAAAATTTAATATGATAATATTAAGATTTTGATAAATTTAAATTTGTATTATTTTTTTTTATCAATAATGTATCCAATAGATAAACAGGGTTTGGTGGTAGACCAAAAAAACCCAAAAAAAAAATTGATTTTTTTCTCTCTTAATCAAATTAGTCAAAAAAAATATATACTACCAATAAACTCTCTCAAGAGTCTCTGATATTGGAGTGCTCCAAGATATGGTAGCTCCTTCACTTGTACACTCAATAATGGATTAAACTAACCTGCTCTGATACCATGTTAAAATAATAACCAAAATAGAGAGACAAAAATTTGTTTAACACTTTGAGCTAGGAATAAGGAGATTTACCATGAATAATCACAACTATAGGATCATTCACCAAAGAAAGAAGCAACAAGGAGACAATATTTTGAAGGGGGAAAAGCATAAAAAAAACCCCGTGATATAATGAAAGTGGCAAAAAAATCCTAAGAATGAGAGAGAGAGAGATAGAGTGAGAGCTTAGCTCATACAATGTTCAAGAAGAAGAAGAATCTTCATGAAGAGAGAAGGAGAGACATCTCTTTAATAGAGATGTGAGAGAGGAGTTACATTGTAACTCCTATTTCTATGTATGCCACATTTCAATAGTGTGTGAGACAAGTGTAGGATTCCTTATGAGGAATATCTATTTTCCTTAATAAATGAATTACAAATATGATATGTCCTCCCACTTGGACTAGAGGATGAATACAATAGGATACCTTGGTTTATCCTTACATATTTAACCAAGGAAAGATTAAATTCTAACAGATATCCCTTGTCAACAAGTTATCCAACACTAAAAATATTATGTTTTACTACATCAACAAATATTGCATAATCAATGTTAGTTTTCCCATCAAGAGTTATAGATCCTCTCCCTATGATCAAGGAAAGAGTATTATCTCCAAATTTGACTACAACTCTATCATTAGAAGCTTTATGACTAGAATAATATTCTTTTGGATATTTGGATTTACATGGTTTGGGATTATACTTAGGTACTCAAGTAGGACATCTAGAAGACAAATGACCTATCTTATTGCATGAAAAAAATTTCAAAGGTAATGAAACTTCATTATTTCCTTTACCTCTATACTATCAATTAGAGACCAGCTAAACAAGCTCATCCAAATTTATTTTTTCTTCTTCTATCTTTTCCCATTCCTTAGCATATTCTCCAAGACTAGCATAATTGTTATTTCTACTATCACTTGCAACATTATTTATCATCTTATCCTTATGAATAGTATCTTTAAATGTAGATTCTACCTATGTTACCCTCTAAAAATATGATTTGATAGTGTCATCTTCTTCCATCCTCATATTCTCTAACTTTTCTTTCCAACTTTTAAACTTGACATGTTTGGTGTATTTGTCTCCTTCATATAATGGTTCTGATTTTGTTCAGATCTCATATCTTGAATTAAGCTCCTTAACCTATGTAAACTTTTCCTCTAAAAGTGCACTGATTAATGCTTCTCTATAAACCATATTACAAGTGAACTTTTTTTAAATGTAATTACTGGATCCTAGATCATCCTCTATCCTAATGTATGTCTTGTTCTTTTTATTCATCCAATATTCAATTCTGAAGTATATCAGATGAGTCCTCATATTGTTCTTCCAACTATCAAAATTATTACCATCAAACTTTTGACTTTACTTCCTATAACTATCCATTCTAGATTTCCTCACATATTTAATCTTTCTCTGATAGAACCAAAAGATCTAATACCAATTATTAGGAATAAAAATCCATACAACACAAGTGAGAGGTGGGGTAAAGTAGTTGTGTGTAATAATTATAAACTTTAAAATTTAAACCCAAAGTGAAGGTTAAACCCACCTTGAGGACACATTGTCCTAATACATAATTAAGTATTCATTGGCCAATGAACTAACTTAATTAAAACTTACTTTCCTTTTTAGTTCTATTTAAGTACACATAGAATAAACATAGATTCCACTCATACCTCTTTTTTTCTTCTCTAATAACCAGCAAAAAAATTGCATCTACAATTGCCAAGTCACTATCACATTCCTCACATTGTGTGTGCTCTGTTTATACAACTTATAAATAATCAATTAGGTCAATCTATAAGAGCTTCCCCAGTTCACACACAATTACATTGACCAATGTTAAGGTAAAAATGGTACCTAATACAAGTATGCATCAATTATAAACATTAAAACATGTGCCAAGATCCATAATTAATGTTTGCATATCCTTACACATGCTACACAACCCAATCAGCTCCTAAAACAAATAATTTGAAGTCCACACTACCTTTGTCAACAACATGAACCAATTGAGCCATAAATTATTGAAAATATTTAATTCTAAGTCTTATTACATGCCTTAAGCTCACATACCTTGATTCCATCTCACAACCAACTTGTACTCAAAATACAAGTATCTTGGGCATATCCTATGCCTTTGGACCCTACAACTGGTCTTCACCAAAACAACTGTAAAACTATCAAATCACAACATTATTCCATGTGACCTAAGATATAAGGTCCACACATACTGAACATAACAAATGTGTGTGCTCATACACAAATATTCTGAATATTGTCCATACACCTCTGTTCAACTACCAGCAGAAACCATAAACATAGTCTATTTGATACAACCAATAAATAACTGAAACATATGAATATAATCATGAAACATATGTTGACATCAATGAAAAAACATGAATGTCAAAATTCAATAATACCCTTAATAGAAAAAATTCCAACCAATAGCTAGCAGGTTCACCTTATTTCTCATTGCTCTACAAAACCTAGCAATGTGACCTATCTTATGACAATAAGAACATGCCATACTAGTTGATATCCAAGGTCTTGTATTTCCTATATTGGTCCTTATTCTACTTTTGATCACCATGTGACCATAATTATGACAATGTTAGCATGTAACATCCCACTAGTTCCTATTTTGATGAGCATTCTATCGGTTGACTTGTGATAATTGATTGTTCATCCTTGTCCTCCACTCATTATCTCTATGACCATATATATTACAATTTTAATAATATCCATCAAAAGTATTTTTTCTAGCATTAGGTCTTATGCTTGGAACACTAGATCTAACATTTTTCCTACATACATTAGTTGTATGTCCAACCTTGTGACAATTGAAATAAACTGATTTATAAGATCTCTTACAAGATTTAATTTTATTCACCTTAGGTATAGATTTGTCATCTTGTATGGCCTTCTTGGTATGTATAGATTCACCAAAATCATGACTAGTTAAGCCTAATCTGTAGCTCTCTCCATGCATTCTCTGATTCTTCAATTGTTAATCAAGAATTGTAGTACTTTTGTTGAATTTACTAAGTAAATCATTTGCAGTCTTCAACTCACCTTTCAGTTTCTCATTTTCTTGTCTCATGTAGATGTGCATGGAATCTACACAATTATTTTATATATTTGAAGAGGTCATCCACCTTGGCTTATCGTGCTTCCTCTGAAATTTTCCTTTCTTCTTCTATTGTCTTCCTTGCTTTATTTCTTTGCCCATTATAATTAAAAAAGATTATAATTATCTCTTGATGTTATTATTGTCTTTATGCAGCTTCTTATAGACAATTCTTCCAAAGCTTATTTATATTCCTCAAATCCACTACCTTTAGTTAGTTGATTAATGATATTTTGTCTTTTAATCAATTTTTCAATAAGTTCTTGTCTCTTGGTTCTTGTTTTCTTGAGTTGCAGCTTCAACTAGTCACTGAAATCCTTTGCATATGAAAGTTTCTTTTCAAGCTTCCTTTGATATCTCAAACCCTCAATATCTACCTTAAGGATCTACCCCAAGTTGTTAGGATTCTTCAAGGGAACTTGGCTCTGATACCAATTGTTAATTTTATAAGGCACTGAGAGGGGGGGGGAGCTAAATAAGTGCAACCACAAATGTAAAAAATATTTTCATAAACTTGCAGATAAACCAACATGAAAATGTAAATATAACATAGAAGCATAACACAAAACATCCACACATAATCAACAAAAAAAAAAAAACCAGTCTTTTTGAGAGGAAACCCTTGTTAGAGGAAAAAATCATAGTGGGAATTATCACCCACTAATATCACTAGTGCACAAATAAGATCTTCCCTATTAGGAGCATTACAATATCCTACTAAGGGTATACCTAGTTTAAGAGTATCTATAGTTCGGTTAGAATATATTAAAAATCCCTATTAGGAACTACTCCATTAGGAAATTTATAAATCATTCTCATAGTCACTTGGTTTGAGGAATTCAACGTCACACCTATTAGGATCTTGCATACCCTGTTAGGGGAAAGCATGTTAGAGGATTTTGATAGAAATATTATTAGTGATGCAAGGACATTTTCGATCCTTGGTGGTTGGGAGAATTTCCTTGTGGTTTGATAGAGTTCCTTATTATTGTTGTCAGCAGTTTCAAGAGATTATGTGTGCGGTAGAGTTGTGAAGATGTTTAGTGTATGCGGGGAAAAGGGTTTATTCCTTTGTGTTTGTGTATGATATGTCTAAGATGGTACCTCTTTAGATGGTGTTTTGTGAGATCTAGTTTGGTCTTTTCTAAGATGTTGTGATCTTCGTATCACCAGTTCATTATGTGTTTACCAATCTATTGTGGAAGATTGTGGTAGATGATTCTGAGCGATGGAAACATATGGTGTGGATTTCTTGGTGGACCTATGTATGGATGATGTAGTGGTTGGATTGCACCTGATGAAATAATTAATTTTTTTTATTGTTTTGGATCTAGGTCTTTTTAGTCTATTATGTTTGTCTTGGGATATGTAATAGTTTGAATGTCAACCATGGTGTCTAGTAGGTATAAATTTAGGGTTTGTGGTTGTAAATGGGGGTAGAATATAGTAACCCTTAGATGGTTATGTGTAGAAAAGAGATGAGAGAGGATCACTCTAAGGTTTGATAGATCATTTGAGGATATAAATCTTATTTATGCTTGTATGTGGCCATAATTAGGAAGGCCTTACAATTGGACATGTTTGATGTAATTGGATGTTTTCCTAATAATAAAGAGTTATTATCTAGTTGTATCTAGTTGTTTTACTTATATTTTCCATTCTGTTGTCTCTTGTTGCAAGATTGGACATATCCTATGGGGATTCTTTGGTCTGGACTAGATCAAGTGGTATTAGAGCATGGTTTGATCTTGCGGTGGTGTGAATTCTTTTGTCTAAACTTGTGAAGTTTTGGGGGTGTTTTTTTTGAGGTGGAAGAGTTTAGATCTCATTTACATCAGTGGAGAACTTGCACAAGGTGGTCAAAAGGGATTTTTTGTTGTAAGGTTAAGTATTTTTTATGGTATGAGTGAGTTGCAAATCTTCAAGTGATAGATTGTTGCTCATGAGCTTGCAATCTTGTGAGTTCTTTTTTGTGGGATGGTAGAAAGTGGATCTAGCCTACAACTATAGAGGATTTGTGCAAGGATGGATCAAAGAAGAGTTGTTCTTGGTTGTGAACCTAGGAGGAAGGTGAAACCATTGAGAAATGTCATTTTTGGTGAAGCAATTTCCAAATTGAGGTAGTTTGTGAAGATATTTAGTAGATCATCAAATGTGAGGTAGCTAAAATATTGCAATGAGATCGCCAATCCGAGGCCATTGCACATTGGGAGAGAAGGAAAGAAGTAGATGATGAATATTTACTAGTTGGTAGAAGATGATGTCTTTAGCCGAATTGAGAAGAAGCTAGAGGAGATTTCCAATAAGATTGAAGAGTTGAGATAGTTGAAATGTAGTTGGTATGTAGTAGTTTCAAAGAGGGTTGTTTGGCTGGTTAAGAGGCTTGTTCTAAAGATGAATAAAAATAAACTTAGGTTTTCTATTGAATAATTTAACACTGACCTTTATGAGAGTGAAGTGGTAGATTTGGTTTCTTTTCACGATCAGATGGCTGGATTTGATGTGACACTTATTTAGTATCTTATCGTTGATGAGATTGTTGAAGATGTTGAGGAATTTTATGTTGTTGAAGTTGGAATTGAGATTCCTTTGGCTGAATTTGAAGACCTCGTTGAGGTTGACGAGTTTGATGTTGTTTACAGTATGGGGTGTTACTATTGTTGAAACTCTTTGTGATGTTGTTGTTGGAGATTAGAAGATTGACTTGGTTTAGTTTAAGGGTGATTCATTGCATAGATCACTTGGTGGATGTAAGAGTGTGTATACTGATGGAATTGTTGATCACTATGAGGTGATGATAGATAGGGTTTTCATTTTTGATAATGATACTGTTGTGGGTGATGATTTGAAGATATTGTTTATGGGTCTATTCTTGATTAGTTTGTTGTTGATGCATTGTGGTAAGGATGTTGACCAGTTTGTTCTTGTTAGCTGGTGTATTGACTAGTTTTTTATTATGTATTGGTTTCTTTTGTACCCATTTTTCTTCATGCATTTGAGGATTGGGAAACTGATTGTCAAGCTAAGGTAGTGTTTAGATTTTATTGTGGTATCAAAGTGTGGGAAACACTTTTCTATTTATTGTGGGTTTCTGATGTACGGGAATCTTGGATCCTCGGCAATTGGGGTAATTTCCTTGTGTTTTGGTGGAGTTCCTTATTGTTGTTGTTGTTAGTAGTTTCTATAGATTTTATGTGTGGTAGACATGTGGAGATATTTGGTGTATGAAATGAAAAGGGTTTATTACTTTGTGTTCATAGATGCTATGATTGTGATCATGCCTCTTCAAGTGGCATGGATCATAAAATATGGCTACATCTTTGCCAACTAGTTGTGTTCTTTGTATCACCAATTTAGTGTGCTTTTATGAGTTGATCGTGGAGGATTGTGGTGGAAGATTCTCAGCGATGGAAACATATTGCATGGATTTTGAGGTGGACCTATGTCTAGCCAACGTGGTGGTTAGATCATGCCTAATGAAATAATTAATTATTGTAATTATTTGGTATCTAGGCCGTCTTGATCTATTACATTTTTCTTGGGAAATATAATAGTTTGAATGTCAACCTTGGTAGAAAGTGTGTATAAATTTAGGTTTTGTAGTTGTAGTTGGGGGTACAATGGAGTAGCCCTGAGAGGGTGAAGTGTAACAGAGAGATGAGAGAGGACTACTCCAAGATTTAATAGATAAGATGAGGATTTGAACATTATTTATCATTGTATGTGTCCATAACTAGGAAGGCCTTACAAACTGACATGTTTGACGTAATTAGATATTTTTCTAATAATAAAGAGTTGTTATTTGGTTGCATCTTGTTGTGCCACTTGTTTTTTTCATTGTTTTGTCTCTTTCTACAAGATTGGACATTTCCTATTTGGATTCTTTGGTCTTGACTAATGGATTCTATGTGTGTGATCACACCTCTTCAAGTTGTGTGGTTCATGAGATCTATCTTGAACTTTGTTGACTAGTTGTCTTCTTTGTATTATCAGTTCAATGTGTGTTTACCAATTGATAATGGAATATTGTAGTGGAAGATTCTAACTGATGGAAATGTATGGCATGGATTTGGAGGTGGAACTATGCTAACTTGGTCTATTACATTTATCTTAGAATATGTAATGGTTTGAATGCCAAACTTGGCAGCTAGTGTGTATAAATTTAGGGTTTGTGGCTGTAATTTGGAATAGAATGGAGTAGCCCTAAGAGGGTGACATGTAGTAGAAAAATATAAGAAGGAGCTCTAAGGTTTGTAGAACAGATGATGATCTGAATCTTTCTTATTATTGCATGTGGCCATAGCTAGGAAGGCCTTATAACCCAACATGTTTGATGTAATTGAACATTTTCATGATAATAAAGAGTTGTTATTTGGTCAAGTATGTTATTTTTTTACTTGTATTTTAATCTATGTTGTCTCTTTTTGCAATATTGGACATCTCCTATGCAGATTATTTGATCTTGGCTACATCAGTTAGAACTTTCCTTGAGAATGAACTCAGTAAAAGTATTCTAAATGTGGCTCACTCTACCTAATAGATCCACTTAAACACTACTCAAATCACTTTTTTGATCATAAAAACTTGTCCTTCATTAATCAGAATCATCACAGCAACTATCAACCACTTTTTCTCTATGATTTCATCTCTTATATACATATTTAGGTTGATGGAGTAACCTTAAAACATGTTACTAATGTCAGCCTCCAAAATCCATCCAAATTTCATAAGTGATTAGGAAAACGTAGGAAATTTAAATCATTAAGTTTGGCCCTCAAAAATACAATTTAAAAATAAAACAAGTATTAACTCTTATCTAACCTCTATCTTGATTTCATCACCTTGACCTGAATGGTTGGATGTTCTAGTTGATAACACTGATGTTTCCTTAAAATCTTCATCTGTACTTTGAATCTTCTTATGTGACCATAGATATAGGTTAACATGACTATGTAGATTCTTCCTATCTAATCACACCACCATAACTATCCAGATCATCACCATGCATCACATTTACCACGACTAACTATGTTATCCCTGATACACTAGATACTCAAAGAATTCCATATGCAATCAAATTTGTCACCAAAATATGAAATTCAATCTCCCTAGAAGAATTGTTAATAGAAATGAAAATGCTAAAAAATTCATCAAATGATCACCTTCATCAAATATTCATCAAATATCAATATAAAATTTTCCTACTACCTCAAAAATATAGTCGTGCTCCCACAAGATGTATTCCAATGACTTTCTAACTTGCCTCAAAGCTGTATAAATTGAAGGACCATATAGATTCAAGATAATAAATCTATGTAATCTAGGACCTCCCAATAAATTTATCATCTCATAAAGGGATTTATTGGATGTAATATACCTTCTCCCTCACTATGGATGCATCAAGTTGTGAAAGATATCCTTGACAAAATCCCAAACTACATCTCTACCATTCAATTTTCCTTGTCTATATGCCTTACACACATCCTTGAAAAACCTGAAGACATCCTTCCTTTTTGTGAACTCAAAAAACTTCTCTATGAGGGATCTCATTTTAATAGAGTATAAAAACTATAAAGAGAACACATTGTTGATCTCTGGCTAGCATTTGAAACCCTAACAACTATTATAAAATTATTTTGAGCCAAATAGTCTAGTCTTCTCCCTCTCCCTATATCCTTCCCATGTATTTTAGTGACACACATTAATTCATGATATGGATGCATCCTAAAGTCATTTCCTTCTAGAATCATTTTGCAAAATCTTCATACCAATTATTCAAATGGGATCCTCATTTCAGAAGCCCTCTTGCAATGAATATACCTATATGTTCCATCAAAATGATATTCATTACCCTCATAACATAGCATCATCTTAGTATACTTCTTTGTGGCCTATACATTTCCATCCCATTGATCATCCATTAGCACTTTTGTGTTTAATCTCTCACCATTTTTATTTATATGGAATAATAATACCCCCATTAGTCCAACATAAATGGTGATGAATGACCTTAAATAAGATGATAAAACAAATAATGTACACATTCTAACAAATCATATTCATACTAAATTTAATTGTTTCTAGTTGGCACACTTGAACTTGAAGGATATGCACTTTTATAACCCCTATGTAGTACATATGGTGATGATGAGGCCAAGAACCTTATCAAACTTTGTTGGTCCTTGTCATTGATAGGATTCTTTGGTCTCTTGGTTTTTCCACTCCTTAAAGAAATTATATCATGTGGAGCCTCAAATATAGTAGTGGTGTGATTCTTTGATATTGTGTATTCATTTAGAGAACCAAAAATACAAATGTTGACCTTCTATCACCATTTCCCTTTGGTTAAAGTTTCTAGGGTGCATTTGTCTTAGGTATTACTTTTGGTGTTAGTGTCAATGATATGTTTCTTATCTCATTGAAAGGTTATATCAATGGGACTGTATGGATCACTAGAGGTAGTATGGATCACTAGTGGATAGGTTGTGTTCATCGGTTGGATCTCTCGGCAACCAGGGATGATAGGTGACTAGGAATTTCTCATGCAGTTACTTCCAGTGACTTTTGGGTTTAGGAATTTCCATTATTATGCTCTTTGTCAATTTTTCCAGGGGATAGATGTTCAAATATTGGTTGTAGGGGTGCTTTGTGTACCTATTTTGTATGTCAAGGAAGAAACATTATGTGTTATAGGTGGTGTCGTATGGGTCATTCCTTTAATTTTTAGAGGCATTCATTTCACCTCTTTCTCATTACTTCTCACGGTCAAGTTGGACAATGATCAGATTTGGTCTGATCAATTACTTTCTTCTGTAACTCTACCTAAGATGGGTTTGAACTATATGTGTAATTGGATTTATTCCTAAACTCTTTAAAAGGTAAGTTCATATATTCTTTCTGTGTTCTCCTTTGTTTTCTTGTAGTGGCTATTCCCTGCACTTATAAATTTTTCATTTCCTTATATCAATGAAAATTGATGTTTTACCCTTTTTCCCAATCTCATATCTTGTGTATCTTTCTTTCCTTGTATTGGTTGTTTCTTGTCAGTCTTCTAGGTTTTCATGTCATGTCTAACATTCTCATGAATTTCATAGAGTGAAGACTATCTTTCCTTGTAGTATACCATTAGTTTAGACCTACATGTGAAACTTAGAAGGAATATTAGAGTGAAACCTATGTATTTTTAATTTTTTTTTGGTGTTATGTGCAGTCATTGATAGGGAGAAACCATAGTTACTTCTTGGTGCATCACTTCCCTTTCCCTTTATGCATTCCTTCTCCCTTTTCCCTAAAATTTATAGCTTGGGCGCATCTTGATTATAGAAGAAGATGACTTTCTCAAGAGACTCAACCTCACTTGTCAAGTCCTACACTTGGAGATTGTTTCAATGCTTCACAAGGTCTCTTAGGTCACTAACCACCACCTAAGAAAGGTTTCACACTTCCGTGTTAACAATTACCACTTGCTAGCACTAAACAAAACCATTTATTATATCATTTAAATTCTACTCTTAATTTTACTTCTCCTTATATCCAACAAGTGTTTCTTCCACTATCTTGTAGAAATTAGGATCTTGTGTCTTGTTGAAATCATCTTGAAGTTTAGTTTATTGATGAATCTCAAGTTTATCTCTAATCACTATTATCTTCTTTTCTATGCTACTTGATTGATCTTCACCATTTTCCTCGCTTAAAATGTGATGTTGGTGAGACATTTTTTCATTATATTTTTTTTGAAGTTATGAATTATTTGCATTGCTATGGATACTTCACTTACTCCATAATAAATACTTACTCCATAATAAATACCACAACTTTCACAATGGATCTCTATTTTAGATTCTCCCTTTTTAAAATATACTTAGAGAGTAATTTTATCCTCCACAAATTCTTCCATTAAACTACACTCTTGAATTCCAAGATGCCAATACATTAGGATCAACAACTATGTTTTTTTCTACTCACTTGGATCTATCTCTAACTCTTGGCTATTTATACATACCGTCCTCCACAATATCTCTATTGTTTTGATGGTTTAGTGTACTTTCCACCATATTTGACTCTAGTGTCCCAACATCCACTATGTTATATTTCCTCTTAATGCATATAAGTTGTGTTGTGTCTTTCAATTTTTTTTTCTATCTTTATATTTAAGGGATGCCCAAGGCCAATTGTAAAATTGAATAGCTATTAAATGAGTTCATTATCCCTGATTTCATGTTAGATGTCAGCAAGTGTACAACCTTTTTGATAAATGACTATACCAACAACATAATTTTCTTCACCAATGACAATTACATATTCCATATTCACCATTGGATCCATTTTAATTTTAATCCACATGTACCTAATAGATGGATAAGTAAAAGATAAAATTATAAAAAAAAATAAAAACCACATGTTCCTATCATATTCATTTCTTAAATTTACACAGTCATTCCGAATATAAAGAAATCCAAATTTACACATTCAAGTCCAATACAAAGAAAAAAAAATATTTACACATTCAGGTCATAGAAAGAATAGATAAAGCTAACAAAGAAGTGGTCAGTGATAATCCTAAACTATGGCCTAAACTAGTGAAGATAATTAAGGAAGTCAAAGAAGTAATCCCTTACAAAGAACATGGAGGTTTTGGTTAAAGAATGATAGGAAGGACTATTTGGGGAAATGTAGTGGGTTTCCCTCCACATATCTAGACCATGCTCTGGAAATGTAGAGCATGGTTATCTAAACTAGATGGATTCAAATATGTTTCTACCCTAAGATACAATTTATCTTACATATATTCCTATTACAAGTGGACAGTAAATAGATTATGCCAAGATTTGTTTGATATGGTTTTGAAAAGGAGGAGATTCAAATTTACTTGATTAGAGAGGATATAAGAGGGTTTTTCCCTATAAAAGGAGTAGGTGATGCAAATTTTAATATCAAATATTAGTATTTTATTATGATTTTATTAAGCAAGAGGATGCCAACATAAGTTACCTTCGGTATATATTGCGACTATGGACAAAACAACATTCATAATTAGCTAAGAATGTTGTTCAAGCCAAAAGATGAATCCATATTACCTGCAATCAAGTAGGTCATTTGGCCAATTTCATCCAAACACTACCAAAGTGGAGTCTTATTAGAAAGATTACTTAGCACAATGGCTGAAGGCTTAGGAGCATGTTAGTAGGCTTCAAGGATGATGAATATATTCTTGTGTAATGAGCATAAACTTGTTCTTTCAGTGGCTATGATGCAAATGGAAATGGACCATAAAATAGATTTTATTTATATATTCTTTGATGCCAAAGCTATGGCCAAGAAGAAGAAACTTTCTTAAGCTCTAAATTTTTTTTATGGACTAGCCAATCTAGATATTACTCTATTTTCCAAAATTTTGACAAATAATGGTGATCTTTTCTCTACCTCTCATCTTGAGAGGATCAATATATTGGCTGATTTTTACCTTACCATATCTAAATGGATGTACTAGATAGTCATCTTGTAATGGAGCTACCACCTTCGGTAGTTATCAATATAAATAAATAAAAAATTACCTAAATACTAATCAACAATTCATAATATTTCTTCTAAAACCCATTTGAATGTATTAAAAATAATGATTTAATAGTCCATCTGTAGAAGATAATGTATAGCACAAGAGTCATCTTATATTGCATAAGGAAACAAGTTATATATGAAAATGAGTTTTATATAGAGGTTTTCAGGGTATACAAATAAAAATGAGTTGAATGATATGAAATTCTTGGGTTTAAAGATTTAATATAAAAATGACTATTACAACAATCTAAGAATTGAGAAATCAAAGTGGAAAAGGAACCGATATAATTTTGTGCACATGTGATTAAAATTTGTGCATATCTCCATAAACTATAAATGGCTAGAAGTTGTAGGTCCTTCCACTCATTGTTGGTTTCCACGTGTTTTCAAAATTTGGAAAATCAAAATGGTTTTTCAAACTCATTGCTTAGCCATTTCTCAGGAAAAATATTTTTAAATTTTACATTGTCAATGATTTTTATTGCTAGTTTTTACATGCTTATGGATATTGTTGAATAAAAAATACCTCTAAATATTTTATTCTTGTGTCAAATTTATAAAGCCTTAGTCTCCTTATTATATTCCCAATATATTATATCGTATTTTGGAGATATAATATCCCCCAATATGAACATATGTGATAGGATATTGCCTAGCTATTGAAAACCCTATGGGTTTTTCCCATCTTTGATTTACACCAAAAAAAATCTAGGTGTTATGTGTTGGATTGCTTTAAAATAGTATTTTTGTTTTTCAGTAAAGTTGAAATATGCTATGTGGGAAACTCTTTATTTTTTTTAATTATTAAAGGATATATTGATTCACCTCTCTGCTCTTAGTATATGAAATGTTCAACAACAAGAATTTTCCTTTTTGTTAAAAAGTTAGGAATAATTTCCTTTAAATTGATTTCTGGGAATAATAAATGAATGCATCATTTGTAATTTTAGAGTTAATACCTTAGATATATCACCCATTCATTCAAAACTAGGCATTAATTTTTCTTCATCCTAATGGTTTTTCTAATCACAACATGTACTTCAATTGTCATTTGAAGCACTTAATAGCAGTCATAATGTAAGATTACTTTCAAAGTAATAATGAAAAAAGATTTGAAGTGATTGCCATGTGATTATGACAATGGTTTAATTGTATCCCTTGTTACTCTATCATCATTACTTTATTACATTTTTAATTAAACTGCTAATTATCAATTTGGTGATGATGTTTATACTTATTCCCTACTAATTTTACCATATACTAACTAAATTAGAAAGTAATACTTTAAAAATAATGCCTATAATAAATTTGTATATCTTTCATTTAATGCACATTATGTCATAAGATACCATATATTGATTAGTCTTTTAGCCAAAAAAAAAACCTATGTATTAGGAGAAATCAAGAGTTGCATGAGTAACTCTACTGGATTTGACCAAGACTCAGTTAGGAGAATTATAGAGTCATCTAAAGCTAAAATTATTCTTTGAATCTACAATAAAGCTTATTCAAAAATATCATGAGCCATAAAGATTCATAAGGAGAGGCATAATGTTTATCTTATTAAAGTTGTCATTTTTGGTTTTCAACTTACTCTAATAGGTATTAATTTCCATTTTGGGTTTTCAATTCACCACCGGGGTAGACCACCATTTATGGTTTTCAATTAGCCATGATTTTTTTAATTTATTTTGGGAGATAAACCACCATTTATTATTATTTATTTATCTCCTCTATTCCTACTTTTTTGACTGAGTTAACTAAGAATACATTTCCTCATAGAATAAATGCCCTCCATGATCAAATGTTCAACTCTAGATAGAAGATATGAAATAAATTATTCCTTTGATGTTGGTTTGTAGTGTAGCTTTAGGTGGTGTCCATTTACCATCTTTTTCTTCTATTCTCCATTAATTGGTTTCAACTATACTACTCCATTATCAAATACTTGTTAAATTTCATATGTGCCCAATCATCTTATATGAAACTTACTTTTAAACTCTTGAAACCTAGATTCAAACAATAATGCCCAATCACCCTATTTAAACTATCTTCAAATGATATTGTTGTCATGTCATTTTTTCCTTTGTTTCTAATTTAATTTTGTATGATGCAAGGCTTCCATTCTGATTCTATCAAGTCAACTCAACTATTGAGTTGTGTTCTTTCCTTTTATTGTTAAATAAATGCCAACTTATATTATTTTTCTTAGAGTTTCCATTTAAAATTCAATGGGCAAATGATTGATGTATTTCCATAAACTATTTCATGAGGTGAGAATCTGATAGTAGTTTTCAAGGTTGTGTTGTATTCCCAAACTAGTTCAATCAACCTATGAAACCAATCTTTCTTAATGAAACAATCTTTGTAAGAATGTTTTCTAATTCTCTATTTCTGACTTCTACCTAGCCATTATCTTCTGGATGATATGATGAAGACTTTCTATGGGTCAGATAATATCTCTTCATAAAATATCCCATCATTATAGACATGAATTGAGGTCCTTCATAAAAAATAATTCCCTAGGTGATTAAAATATCTAAAAAATATATTTGTGTCGGACATCAAATACCTTTTCTTCTCAATATAATCTCAAAGCTTTAACATCTTCCCACTTTGTTACATAATCAATACAAACTATAATATATTGGTCCCCTCTTGATGGTTGATCTATGGAACCAATGAAGTCAATTCCCAACTTCTCCAAATGCTCTAGAGCTATCTGTAACTATATTCAAATCTCCATTATTGGTGTATTTCATTGCATGCACTAACATTCATCATATTGTTTCACATAAAATGAAACATCCTTTAACATGGTTGGTAAAAAATATCCCACTATAAGGATATTATGTACAATGTAGACCAATAAGTAATGGGTACCTTTTGGTGGTGCAGGAGAACCTAGAACCTAGGCTAAGTGTCCTACCCTATTTTTGGCTTGTATTGATCCTATCTAGATCAAGAAGTTAATAAAGTATCCAAAAGAGTCCAAGAGGTGTGAGGGATTTAGTTTAATAGGTTAGTTTAGTTGGAGTTAGTAAAGCTTGGTATGAGAGCTCAATTGACCCTAGGAGCTAGTATAGTCCTAATAGGGGGAAAAGAGTCCAAAGTTGGTAAAGACCTCAATATGTGAGGAAATGGATAAAATAGAAAAAATAGATTTAGAAGTTTTTGGTACAATATTTTAGGTTTTTTGGAGTAACCTATGAATGTGGAAAATAACTTAGGACAAATTGCCAAAAGCTTTCTCTAAAGTTGTCATGACAACTTTTAGAACTTTGCAAAGTTGCATAAAATTTTTTTTCCTAAAGGGACCGACCAAGGTACTAGGTCTAGTTGAGGTCCTAACCACCTAAAACTAGTGGAAAAGAAGCTATTTAAGTTCCATATGGCTTGAACACCAAGGTTTATAAACTTTGTAATTACTGGTGTTAAGCAATCAGAATTATGCTATACAAAGTTAAGGCATAGTCCATTGTTTATTGCCATCCATAGAAGATAATGGATTAGGGTTTTTATTGAATTCAAGGAATTTTCTAAGAATCATTATATTTTTTTAATTTAGTATTAATTTTTACATTTGTATTTAGTTTCTTAGCTTAGGTGTAATCTTTTTGTTTTAGCCAATTCACTGGCCTGTCTATAGCTTAGTGTCAACATATAGCTCCCCCATAAATTCCCATCATGTGTTTATCACAACCTATTGGGACATGGAATTGGAGCCCATTTATAGTGTACATAGCCAAGTAGGAGGTCTAGTAATGAGTTTTTCCATTTTTTTAACCTTGCCATGTGCGATCACAGTCATTGCCCAACTACGGACAAGGAGGTGAATTGTAAGTTTCCTTGCAGGGATGACTATGAAGATTGAATCAAAGAATTTGGAGATAAGAATGAAGATCAAATAGAGACCTGATGAAAACCTAGAGGCTTGAACAATCCACTTGGAATCAATATCCATACTATGAACAGTGAGATCCTAGAAGCCATTAAAACCCTCACTAAACCCTCTTAGTTGAGATAGGGTATTCTATGGAGACTTAGGAACCCAAGAACCAAAAAATATCTTAGGGTTTCCTAATTGAAAAAATAATACATGATTTTTTTGGGAGGTCCTTAAGGATAAAATTGCAAGAAATCCTAAAAACCTGGATTAGGAGACCTAATTGGGGGCTCAGGGGCTGCAAGGCCAATAAATACAATTTGATGAGATCAGTAAGGAATAGGTGAGAAGATCTTGATGAAATGTGTTAAGAATTGAAAAAATACAAAAAAAATTGATTACATTCACACCCCTCCTAGATTCACCACTTTCTTAGGAGGTAGAGCACACTTGGTAGGATGGAAGAGAGCATGATGAGCGAAGGTACACTTAACAATTGATAGGTCACCTATGAGTTTGGGAGTATTTGAATCTCCTTGAGGACATTAAGGAAGTCCTTAGGAGACAATGTATCATCTTGTTGAGGACCTAATCAAGGAACTAGAGAGTTGAAGAGTTATGAACCTAAGTGGTCCTGACAAGAGAATTTGTGCACCTAGTGTGATCTTATTAGATTGGTATCAAAGCCTAAAAGGATTGGGCTAGAAGATAGTTGATGTTTCATTTAGCTGAATTGGTATATTATTATAGAATGGTGACAAATGCATAGTTGGCCAAGAAGGTGGAATAGTAGGAGGAGGATAATAGACTCCTTAGGGAAAGGCTAGCAGAGATAGAGAGTATACTTGGTGTAGGAGACTGAGACTGAATTGGTTAGAGATAATTTCATAGAGGTAGAAGACAAAGGTAAAGAGTTGGTAGAGGAAAAAAAACTTCCCAAGATAGACCATATGTTCTAAGAATAACCCTTCTTGAGAGAATTGAAGGACATGAGTGGAAATTATTTGGGAGGAACACCTCTGTTTAGTAGAAATATAGAAATTGAGTTAGTTAGGTAATGGATTGAAGGCATGGAGAAACATTTTGAATGTCAAAGAATCAGTGAAGCCCAAAGAGTTAGGGTGGAAAAATCAAGGATGAGGGGATCTTCCCTCACATGGTGGAAGTTTGTGCAAGATGAAATGGTAAAAGAGGGAAAGAACCCTATTACCAATTGGAAACCTGTATGGTGGCAAAGATTAGAGAGATCTACCCACTAGATGATTATGAGGTGAAACTATATAGACAGAGACAAAACTTGAGGAAAAAGGACCTTGAAGTCAGTGCATATATCGAGGAAATCCATAAGCTATGTCTTAGATCACATGTGATGGAGGAGGAAAGCCTAAAGGTGGATATGTATCTAAATGTCCTAAGGTGGAACATCAAGATGAGATAAGTCTCTTGATCCCAAGAATAGTTCACTAATGTCATAATCTTTCTCTCAAGGTAGAAGAGAAGCTCAAGAAGAGACATGACTCAAGAAGAAAAGGTAGAGGTTGAGGGAGAGATAGTAGAGGTCACAGAGGTAGTTTTATAGTAAGAACTTTAGAAAAAAGGAGTCAAGGTGAGACCAAGCTCATAGAGAAGAAAGGATAATTCACCAACTAGAGAGGTGGTTACAATAATAAGCGTACAAGATCAAGTAGTAGCTATAGAGGTAGATCAAGTGGCCAACGAATAAGATCCTACTTTTCTTCCTCAAAGTGTTATAATTTCCACCAATATGGGCATCTAGTATATATGTGCCCTGAGAAAAGTTTAACATCCCAAGGTAGAGAGAAGAGGGTGAACTATATACAAGAAGAATCCTTAAGAATCAAGACTGCTGAACTGGCATTAGATTCTAAAGTGGGAGGAAAATTTATGATAAGGAGAACAGTCATCAAGGAGCCAATCATAGAGGAACCTAACTAAATAAGGTCAATGTTCAGAATCAAGTTCAAGATACTAGGCAAGGTTTGCAAGATCATCATAGACTCTGGATCCACTGATAACATAGTATCCAATGAAGTAGTTAGAAAGTTGAATATTCAAAGGATCCCACATACCAATCCCTATATGGTCACTTTTTTGAACATGGGTCAGCATGTATTAGTGAATGAACAAGATTGGGTAGACTTTACCTTAGGGAGGAATAAGGAAAAAATGTTGTGTGATGTCTTACCCATGGATTCTTTCCATCTGTTATTGGGACATTCCTAGGAATTTGATAGGTAGGCCATCCATGATGGAGCCAAGAAATCCTACTCATTCAAGAAATATGGACTCACATTTAGAATCTAGTCAATTCTAGAGGAAGGTGAAGTGAATCCAATAGGTCCTAATGTGCTCTTCGTAGGAGAAAAAGGGTTCCTAAACATAGTAGAGGAAGGTGAAGGAGTGAGCTATTCTTTGGTGTTGAAACCTAAAAAAGAAAAAGAGGTGAAGAAGCTAGATGTACCCATAGACATTCAGGAGTTATTGGGATAGTATAAGGAGATAACAAGTGATGGACAACCAGCCACTCTACCCCCTAAAAGAGACATAATCCATAAAATAGACTTCATATCAAGAGCATCCTTACCTAAAAAGATTCCTACAAAATTACCCCTCAATAAAATGAGGAAATTGCTAAGAAAATCCATGAACTACTTGACCAAGGCCTAATAAGAAAAAGCATAAGTCCTTGTGTAGTCCCAAGTATTCTAGCCCCAAAGAGAGGAGGCACTTGGATGTTGTGTATAGACTTTAGGGCCATTAATAGGATTACCATAAGATATATGTTTCCAATCCCAATAATAGAAGACTTGATGGATTACCTAGGAGGATCCAAGTACTTTTCAAAGATTGACCTTAAAAGTGGATACCACCAAATAAGGATTAAGGAGGGGGATGAGTGTAAAACTACTTTTGATACCACACAAAGCCTATATGAAGGCTTAGTCATGTCGTTTGGGTTGTATAGTGCCCCTAGAACCCTCATGAGTTTAATGAATGAAGTGTTGAATGACTTAATAGTTAAATGGGTTTTGGGTTACCTAGATGACATCCTCATTTTCAGTAAGACCAAGGAAGATCACTTGATGCACTTAAAAGTTTTGTTGCAAAGGGTGTAGGAGGAGAAGATAATCATCAACCTAGACAAGTGTGAATTTATGAAACAAGAGTTGGTGTACCTAGGATTTATGGTATCACAAGGGAAATTTAAAATGGACACTAGAAAGGTGGATGAAATCATAAGTTTCCCTACACCTAAGTCTTTTAAAGAAGTGAGAAGCTTCCATGGTTTGAAATAGTTCTATATCAACTTCATTAGGAAATTTAGTGTGATTTGTGCACTAGTTGTAGATACTATTAAGGGAGGCATGGAAGAAAAATTTAAATGGAATGAGAAAGATAAAAAAAGTTTTGAGACCTTGAAAAGGAAGATAGCTACCTAACCAATCTTGGTGTTTCCTATCTTTGAGAAGTTATATACTGTTGAATGTGATGCCAACAATATTTCTATAGGAGCAGTCCTAAGTCAAGAGGATAAAATCGTAGCTTTCCATAGTGAGTAATTGAGTGAGACAAAGAATAATTACTCCTTATATGATTTTGAGCTATATACATTGGTTCAATCCTTGAGAAAGTTGAGGCACTACCTCATCCCTAAGGAATTTGTGGTGTACATAAACAACCAAGCTTTAAGCTTTCTCAATTCACAAGATAAGCTTAGCCACAAACACATGAAGTGGGTGGAGTACATTCAAGCCTACACATTTACAATTAGGAATAGGAAGAGAAAAAAAAACAAAGTGAAAGATTCTTTGAGCCTAAGACTCTTGACAATCCAAGAAATCCAATTGACAACCATTGGCATAGATAGCTTTAAGGAACTATACCTAGAGGATGAAGACTTCTCAATAGCTTATAAGGTATGCAATAATTTTCAAAATCATTTCCATAGAGAATATTTTGATTACATTCTCCATGAAGGTCTTTTTTCTAGGGGAGGGAAACTTTGTGAGCCTAGAGGTTCAATGAGAGGGAACCTAATTCAAGAGAAGCACAATGGATCATTGTGTGGACACTTTGGTATACATAAGACCTTAGAACTAGTTAATAGATTTGAGGTTTTGCCTAAAATGAACCAAGACATCAAGAGGTATGTAGAGACTTGTATAGTTTTTCAAAAATATAAGGGAAATTCATCAAATGCAGGGTTGTATCAACCCCTTCCAATCTCTAATAGACCTTGGGAATTTCTTATCATGGATTTTTTTGTAGGGTTTCCCAAGATAAAATAGGTTTTTGATAGCATATTTGTGATTGTAGACAGGTTCAGCAAGATGACCTACTTTGTGTCATGCAAAACCACTCATGATGCTTGCCATATTAAATTTTTTTTTAGGGAAGCTGTCCATATACATGGTTTAACTTTGATTATTATATCTGACAGAGACTCCAAATTCATGAGTCACTTTTGGAAGACTTTGTGGAAAAATCTTGGAACACACCTTTCTTTTGTGTTTGCGTACCATCCCCAAAGAAATTGACAGATTGATTTGGTTAATAGAAGGTTGGGAAACCTCATAAGGTGCCTAACTATAGAATATAGTCAAACATGGGACCAAGTCATTGCACAAGAATAATTTTCTTATAATGACACCATTAATAGGACCACTAGTAGAAGTCCCTTAAAGGTGGTCTATGGGATTCACTGAAGGGATATCCATGATCTCAAAGATCTTGGAGATACAATGACTAGGAGTGGTTATGATGAGGACATTTCTTAGTCCATGAAGGAGGTTCAAGATTAAGTCAAACAAGCCCTTATGGATAGTACCGCCAAGATAAAGAATAAAGTTGATGAGAGAAAGAGAGATCTTCAATTCAAAGTAGGATATCTTATGATGGTTTATGTGAACAAGGCTAGATTATAGAATGGGGTCCCTAATAAGCTTCATATGAGAAGTATTGGCCCTTGTATCATCCTATCCAAGTATGGGAACAATGCTTATAAGGTGGAGTTACCTATAGATATAGGAATCTCACCAGTATTTAATATTGTAGACTCATTACCTTATAAAGGACCAATTATAGTAGAAGGTGGTGAACAAATTGATGTTGAAGAGGATATTGAGACCATCAATTTTATATTTAATATTGTAGACTCAGTGCCTTATAAAATCTTAACATCCCAAGTTGTTAATAAGACAAGGCATAAGATATACCTGGAATACCTTATCAAATAGAATGGAAAAGAGGATCTAGAGGCTACATGGATTTTAGATATAGTGTTTCACAAGTTATGCATTGACCCTAACATGATCCCTTCCAATGGGACTTGATCTCTTTTGGTTAGGCAAGAATGGTGAAAGAGCACCTAGGACCTAGGCCAAGTGTCCTGCCCTATTTTTGGATTGTACTAATCCTAGCTAGATTAGGAAGTGAATATAAGATCCAAGAGAGTCTAATAGGTGTGAGGAAGTTATTTTTATAGGTTAGTTTAGTTGGAGTTATTAAATCTTAGTATGAGAGCTCAATTGACCCTAGGAGCTAGTATAGTCCTAATAGGGGGAAAAGAGTCGAAAGTTGGTAAAGACCTCAATATGTGAGGAAATGGCTAAAATAAGCCTAAATTAGATTAAGAAGTGTTTGGCACAATATTTTATGTGTGTTGGAGTTACCTAGGAATGTAGAAGAGCACTTAGGGAAAATTGCCAAAAAGTTTCTCAAAAGTTGTAATGACAACTTTTGCAACTTTGTTAAGGAGAGAGAACATCACATTAAAATAACTCGTAACATTTTTGAGGAAGACATTAGTAATAAATATTTGGGGATTAAGAAAGAGGAAATCCAAGTCAATAAAGAAGTTGTTGGCTTAGAAAAGGAAGATGTCAATGATGATGTAGATTTCAAGGAAAACTCTTCTCCTTTCGAAAGCCCTAAGGATAACCCTAGTGATATGGGAGGAGATACTCAGAATTAGATAAGTCTTGAGGAAGACCTATGGGATAAGGAATTAAAAGTCAAGAGAGATATAAATATAACCATGTTGTAGGTGCCAGAAACAAAGCCATGTATGGTTACAATATTGACAAATGGATCCAAGATGACATTTAGGAGATGCATACTAGATGCACTAACTTGGAAGCCAGGAATGCTTTGTTGGAGGAGATTATAGAAAAAATGAGAAATGATGCTAAGATGTATAATAATGGTAAGGATGTTTTTTAAAAGATAACTGATAATAGCACCATGCTAAAGGAAAAAATTAATAAGGCTATTGAAAATTTGATAAGCCTGATAACTGATAAGATCAACAATAATGACGTGCTATGTTGAGGAAGATGATCACCCTCTTTAGCATGGGCATGAATGAAATTGTTGACAATATTAAAGCCCTGCATACCCTACTAGAAGGGAATAACACTGATAGAATGAAAGAGGATGAACAAGGGAATCAAGACATCCAGATGTCAGACCCAGGATCTAGGACTATATCTAGTACCAGAAAGAAGACTGTTACCCATGCCAAAGATATATCCAATATGAGGGAATCCATCAAGAAAATTTAAAACTAGATGGAGGAATCTGAGGAGTTCAACAAAATGATGAATTAACTCTATTGCTGGGAGTTTTTGCCTTCCTATTTTGCTTCTAGTTATTTTGTTATAGTGCCATGCACTTTTTGTTCTACTACTTTATTGTAATATCTTGGTTTTGTCCCTTCCAATTTTTGTCTTCTTATGTGAAATATTTTTATCTTTTAGTGCTTCTATTCTTATTTTCTCTATGCTTTGTTAAAGGGTTTTAGGGCCGTTTCAAAACCTGCAGTTACTGCAATCAAAAAATTTTGCAACCTTGCAAGGTTCCATGAAAAAAAATTATCCTAAATTGACAGAACAAGGAATTAGGTATAATGGAGGTCTTAACCACTGAAAAATAGTGGAAAATAAGATATTTAAGCTCCGTATGGCTCAAATATCAAGGTTGATGAACTTTGTAATTACTGATGTTAAGCAATCAGAATTTTGCCACAAACAATTAAGTCATAGTCCATTGTTTATTGGCATCCATAGAAGATAATGGATTAGGTTTTTTATTTAAATGAAGGAATTTTGTAAGAATCATCCCTTATTCTTGATTTTTTATTGATTTGTACATTTGTATACAATTTCCTAGCTTAGGTGTAATACTTTTTTTAGCCAATTCATTGGCATGTATATAAGTTAGTGCGGAAACATGGATCCCCCATAAAATCACACCATGTTTAAATCATGGCTCATTGGAACATGGAAGTGGATCCCCTTTAAAATGTACATATAAACAATTAGGATGTATGGTTATGATTTTGGCCATTTTTATAACCTTTCCCTAGGTGAGCACAATCATTTCCCGACTAGGGACAAGGAGGTGAATTGTATGTTTTCTTGCACAGGTGACTATGAAGATTGAATCCAAGAATTTGGAGATGAGAATAAAGATAAAAGAGATCCCTGATGAAAATATAGAGGTTTGAACAATCCATTTGGAAAGCATATTCATAATGTGAAAAATGAGCTCCTAGAAACCATTAACACCCTCACTACACCCTCCTAGTTAAGATAGACTACTGTATGAAGGATTAGGAACCCAAGACCCATAAAATAACTAATGGTTTCCTAATTGAACAAAGATTCCATGATTTTTTTTGGAGGTCCTTTGGGATAAAATTGAAAGAAAGCCAAAAAACTTGGATTAGGAGACCTAATTGGGGGCTCAAGGGCTACAAGGCCAATATATGCAATTTGATGAGATTGGTAAGGAATGGGTGAGAAGATCTTGATGAAATGTGTCAATAATTTAAAAAATAAAAAAAATTGATTACCTCCACACCCCTACAAGACTCACCACTTTCTTAGGAGGTAGAGCACACTTGGGTGGATGGAAGAGAGCATGATGAGAGAAGGTACACTTAACCATTGATAGGACACCTAGGAGCTTAGGAGTAGTTTACTCTCTTTGAGGACATTAAAGAAGTTCTTAGGACACAAGGTGTCATCTTGTTGAGGACCTAATCAAGGAATTGGGAAGTTGAAGAGTTAGGAACCTAAGTGGTCCTGACAAGTGAATCTATGCACCTATTGCAATCCTATCATTTTATTCCGTATGAAATGCATAGATAATATAATAAATATATATTTATTGTATACAAACATGTGAAGAACATGATCAGGATAATTTCTAGACAAAATTATATCAATCCATTGAAACCTTGAAATTTCCTTAATTAACCTCTTTCATTTCTTGGGACTAAAATCACTTGGACACTTCCCTATGACAAGATATTTGCTATATCAGAAACATCCATGGTGATTGAATAGATATGGTGAATAAATTATCATATGGGAATCCTGTTAGAAAGTAAAGTCCACCAAGATAACTGAGAGGGGGGGGGGGTGTGAATCAATTATCAGATGATTATAATCTTTATCAACCTTAATAGATTTTAACCATATAAGAAATGTAATCAACAACCATAGAAAGATATTCATGCACAATAACAAAATGACACAAGATATGTTGACTAGGGAACTTCTTGATCAAAGAGTAAACCCCAGTGGGAATGATGCCCAAAAAATATGCACTAAAATGAATATTCCTTATGAAAGGATAGACTTTGTTAGGAGTCTTATGAAATACATTCATTACATATGAATCCCTGTTAGGAGATTTTGAATCCCTGCTAAAAGATTCTAAATCTGTTAGGAGTTATGGAAGACAGAAGGACCCACTACCCAAATAGCTTCAGGGTAAGATCACCCAACTTACTGTCCATCTAATCTTGTATTAATCAATCGAATAATACCAAAAGACTACTAACCTCAATAATTCAATAATCCTTCTCTGACTGTGCCAAACCGCACTCACATCTACACTAGATCTCAATTTGAGATCTTTGTACTTCACATGTCCTCTTTCAACAATTTCACTTTCAAAATTCCTTCATACACTTTCTCATCACATATTAAACATTATAAAAAGGGAAAAATTCCTTCCTTTATACCACACTCAAGTAATTACAAATGAGTCGGCATACAAATTACAAAATAAAAGTTTCCACATGCTACACAAAATTGTCAGCTTCCAATTAGAATAACTCTGCACTTATGCGATCTCAAATTTTTCACTATCAACCATGTCACTAACAATATGTCTTCAACTTCTTTCCAACTATGCATAACCATATTCTATCCCAACTAGGAGATATCATCTGATTACCACAAACTGCTACTCAGGAACATTGCCTGAATACTGCTTCCACAAAAATGCTCATAACTTCTATGAATAAATGAATTACTATGTATGATCTTAACCATAAACATATAACAAAACATATAATAAGTCCTTAACATTACATATCTTTATCTCTAATATCCCACATGTGCTAACCAAAACACTGTCTGCTCCTCTGCTAATCTTTAGTAGATCACTGTGTTGACATCAATGACAATCACAGTCATGAATGCAACAACAACTGCTATAGAATGGCTGCTAATACTCCCATAGGATATATTCAACATTCATTCCTAACAATATCCCCCATTGGCATTGATGGCAACATAGATGAAAAACATCCAATATTCCATAAATCCAACACTGCAACACTGTTGCTCTGAAAAATACTTCAAGTCCTCTTCATCAATCAAATCTTGCTTCATTTTCCTATTTAGTTCTCTCCAATAGATGGTACAAATTGTTTTTCATGTACACTTCTCCCCCATTGACATTAATGAAAGAAATTTCATCATTATGTCAACAACAACTCTAATTTCAAAAGACACTGTTTAGAAAATACATTCACTAGAGTCCTCATGACTCATCTTAGATACAGATACTCCCCCATAGAGGTAGTACCAACATCTAGTCCAGAAGAAAGATAGGGCTCATAAACCACTGGACGGATGCAACAATATGGATCACTTCTCAAAATTAGGCTGGGGCATAACCCCAAGCATACCTCTTAGATACTCAAATGTATCTATAGGAAAAGGTTTTGTAAATATGTCTATAATCTGCTCCTATGTGCTTATGTACTCAAGTCTGACTTCTTTCTCAACAACTTTCTCTCTTACTACATGATACTTTATTTCTATATGCTTTGTCGTAGAATGTAATACAAGATTATTAGACATACTAACTGTATTGGTGTTGTCACAATATATAACAATAGGTTAAAAATTTTTTACTCCAATATCCTTTAGCATATGCTTCATCCAAATTATCTGGTTACAATTGTTTGCTACTGCTACATACTCTGCTTCTGCTGTACTTTGTGAAATAAAATTTTGCTTCTTGCTTCTCCAAGAAATCAATCTTCCTCCATGGAAAAATGCTCCACCACTGGTGCTCTTTTTATCATCAACACTACCTCCCCAATCAACATATGTATATGCACATAGGGTAAAATCATCATATTTTTCATACCACAATCCATACTCAATTGTGCCTCTTAAATATCTCAGTATCCTCTTCACTGCTGCATAATGTGATTCTCAAGGTTTAGCATGAAATCTTGCTACAATTCCAACTGAATGTGCTATATCAGGTCTCGTATGTGTCAAGTATTGCAATCCTCCAATCATAGATATTTACTTCTTCTATTCTATTGTAGGAGTCTCATCTGTTTTAGATAACTTATGTCCAGTTACCCTAGGTGTTCCAACTAGTTTACAGTTCTCCATTTCGAATCTCTTTAACAAATCATTCAAATACTTTGTCTAACTTACAAAGAGACCATCACTATTCTGTGTTATCTGCAATCCCAAAAAATATTTCATTTCACCAATCATACTCATTTCAAATTTAGTCTTCATTTCATCTACAAATTTATCACTATCTTCAACTTCTCCTCCAAAAATGATATCATCAACAAAAATAACTACAACCAACAATCCATTTTCAATTACTTTTGTTTATAGGTTGCTATCAGTTGTTCCTTTTGTAAATCCTAATTTTATCAAATACTTTTCCAATCTTGCATACCAAGTTCTAGGTGCTTGCTTTAGTCCATATAAAGATTTCTTCAGTTTACATACCATATCTCCTTCTTGAGTTAAAGGAAAACCTTCAAGCTTCTCAATGTATACTTCTTCTTCCAACTCTCCATTTAGAAATGCTGACTTCACATCCATCTGATATACTTTGAACTTCTTAAAAGCTGCACAAGCCAAAAACATTCTTACTACTTCAATTCTTGTTACTAGTGCAAAAGTTTCTTCCTAGTTAATTCCTTCTTGCTATGAGTATCCTTTACATACCAATCTTGCTTTCTTCCTTACTACTCCTTGTTCATTCATCTTGTTTTTGAATACCCATTTTGTTCCTATAACATTCTTATCTTTAGGTCTAGGGACCAATTCCCATGTCTTGTTCTTTTCAATCTGATCTAGTTCTTCTTTCATAGCTTTAATTCAATTTTCATCTTCACAAGCTTCACTAGTAGATTTAGGTTCAATTTGAGAAATCAAACATAAGTATTCTTGTACCTTATTTCGAGTCTGAACTCCTTTGTCTATGCTTCTAATAATCTTCTCAATAGGATGATTCCTTGATAAATTCTTGTTAGGTGTCACTATCTTAGATCTCACTTCAGGTGTCAGTTCTTCAATTACCTCACTGTGGCTTTCATTCAACAAATCACTATCAGTTTCATAGAATAATTTAGTAGTCTCAATGTTAGATCTAGGATGAGTTCCTTCATCTGATTCATAATCAAGCATTCTTTCCTGAATTTTGAACTTTTCATCAACTTTAACATTTGCGCTCTCAACAATAGTCTTAGTTCTCTTATTGTAACATCTATAAGCTTTATTTTTCAAAGAATATCCAAGAAATATACCCTCATCACTTCTAGGATCAAACTTTCCAATGTCATCATCTTTTTTTATATAACATTTGCTTCCAAAAATTATAAAATACTTAACTGAGGTTGCATGTCCAAGCCATAGTTCATAGGGTGTCTTGTCTGTGTCTACTCTTATTTGTACTTTGTTCATGGTATACACTATTGTGCTCACTACTTCTCTCCAGAATATCTTTGCTAAGTCATTCTCAAATAACATAGCTCTTGCTACTTCAGTTACTGATTTGTTTCTTCTTTCTGCAATACCATTTTGCTCAGGTGTCCTAGGGGTCAAAAATTGTCTCTTAATACCATTCAGTTAACAAAAGGTGTTAAATTTTCTAGAAGTAAATTCTCCACCTCTATCTGATCTCAAAAATTTAATCTTCATTCTAGATTCATTCTAAACTTTATTCTTAATGACCTTAAACTTATCAAATGCTTTAGATTTTTCTTTAAGAAATGCAATCCACATCATTCTTGTAAAATCATCAACAAGAATCATAAAATGCCTTTCTCCATAGAATCCTCTAGTCCTTGTAGGACTGCTTAAGTTTGTATGAACAATCTCCAAATTTTTTGCTGATGTAAACTTCTTACTGGGAAATGAACTTCTCTTCTATTTAGCCATCACACATTCCTTTCACATCATGTTAGTAGGTTTCATAATTATAGGCAAATCTCTTATTGAAAGTGTAGTACTCACTTTCAGAATGTTATCAAAATTTATATAACAAAATATTTTGTGCCATAACCAACTATCATCAATCTTAGTAATCAATCATGTCATCTTAGTAGGATTCAACTGAAATACATTACCTTTGGTTCTAGATCCATTACTAATCAAATTTCCATCTTTGTATTTTATCACATAAGTTTTCTCAGTAAACCAAACTTGATATCCCTTATCAACTAACTATCCAACACTCAAAAGATTATGTTTCAAACCATCCACAAAGTAAACATCATTAGTATTAGTCTATCCATCAAGAGTAATAGATCCTATACCTTTAATCAAACAAGGTGCATTGTTTCCAACTCTAACAACTCCTCCATCATAATTGGTAAACTTTATGAAATTTTTCATGTCTCTAGTCATATGATGTGAACAACCACTATCTATAATCCAATCAGCTTTCTTTTCAACTTGAGAAACTAGAGCTTTTTCTTCTTTACCCTCTATTTCAAGATTTTCTTCTTTAATTGCTACAAATCCTCTATCATCAGTATTTTCAGTATCACTTTCACTTAAGGTTCTCTCTATACTAGCTTCAAGTTCTTCATCATTAGCATAATAACATTCCTTAGATCTTCTAGGCTTAAAATTGTTTATGTACTTCTTAACTCTCTTAGGACATTTAGATGCAAAATGACCATATTCTTGACATGTCCAACATTTAAAAAATTTCTTACCGCTTGGTTCTCTCTTCACAAGAAATGCAATACCTTCTTCAATCTTACCATCTTCTTCATTTCTAGATTTTCTACTGCCAGCATAATCTTCACTCACACTGATGCTTCTTGACAAAGTAGGGAAAACACTAAGAGCCCTGAATGTTGTCTCCATTCCAGGTAAGTCTCTTGATGACCTCAGGTTCATTTCTATTGCTTCCAATCTTCTAAGAAGAGTCTCTCTTATAAAGTTTGTAGTACAAGGTATAAATTGTTCAATCATTTGTGTTGTCTGCTTAAATGCAGGAGTCAATGTCCTCAAAATTTTCCATATTACTTCATTCTTTGTCTTTGTTCCTCCACAAGATTTTATACCTGCAACAATTTATGACATTCTACCAATATAGCTTATAATAGATTCATCTTCCATCATTCTTATATCTTCAAATGTACATATCCAATTATGTAATCTAACTTTCTTTGCATGTTCATCACCTTCAAAAGTAGACTGTAAAGCTAACCAAATTTCATGAGATGTTTTCAAATATTTTACCTAACTGTACTAATTCTCTGGAAGGCCTAACAAAAGTGCTTCCCTGGAAAGTATGTTACACATGAATAGATCTCTTTCATCATTAGTACATGTTTCAATATTATCCTCATCAATGACAATCTTCTCATTCTTAGTAATCAACCAATAACTTGGTCCTAAACAATAGATGTGTCTTCATCTTTTCTTTCCAACTATCAAAATTCAATCCATCAAACTTAGGGCTTTCTTTCCTAAAATTCACCATGATCTCCTTAAGCTATTAAAATTTTCTTTCAAGGACCTTATGCTCTGATACCAATTGTTAGAAAGTAAAGTCCACAAAGATAACTAAGAGTGGGGGAGGGGGGGGGGGGGTGAATCATTTATCAAATAATTATAACCTTTATCAACTTTAATAGATTTTAACCATATAATCAATGTAATAAACAACCATATAAATATATTCATGCACAATAACACAATGACACAAGATATGTTGACTAGGAAACCTCTTGATCAAAGAGTAAACCCCAGTGGGAATGATGCCCAAAAAAGATGCACTAATATGAATATTCCTTGTGAAAGGATGGACTCTATTAGGAGTCTTATAAAATACATTCAGTACATATGAATCCCTATTAGGAGATTTTGAATCCCTGCTAAAAGATTCTAACTCTGTTAGGAGTTATGGAAGATAGAAGGACCCACTGCCCAAACAACTTCAAGGTAAGATCACCAAATTCACTGTCCAAATAATCTTGTATTACTCAAAAGAATAATACCAAAATATTACTGACCTCAATAATTCAATACTCCTTCTCTGAGTATGTCAAACCACACTCACTGCTACAACAGATCTCAATTTCAGATCTATGTACTTTACATATCCTCTTTCAATAATTTCTCTTTCACAATTCCTTCATACAATTTCTCATTACATATTACACATTACAACAAGGAAAACATTCCTTCCTTTATACCACACTCAAGTAATTACAAATGAGTCAGCATACAAATTACAAAATAAAATTTTCCACACGCTATACAAAAATTACACAAAACTGTCAGCTTCCAATTAGAATAACTCTTCACTCGTGTGACCTCAAAGTTTTCACTGTCAACCACATCACTAACAACATGTATTCAACTTCTTTCCAACTACGCATAACTAGATTCTATCCCAATTAGGAGATATCATTCGATTACCACAAACCGCTACTCAAGAACACTGCCTGAATAGTGCTTCCACAAAAATGCTCATAAATTCCATGAATAAATGAATTACTGTCTGTGATCTTAACCATAAACATATAACATGAAATAGAATAAGTCCTTAACATCACATAGCTTGATCTCTAATATGTCATGTGCGCTAACGAAAACATTGTCTTCTCCTCTGCTAATCTTCAGTAGATCACTGTGTTGACATCAATGACAATCACAATCATGAATGCAACAAAAAATACTACAAAATGGCTTCTAATACTCCCATAGGATATATTCAGCATTCATTCCTAAAAAATCCATCATTCATTGGTTCATTATTACCCTGCATTAACATTCTTGATAGAAAATCAGCAACAACATTACCTTTACCTGGCTTATCCACATAGTTATATCAAATTTTTGTAGAAAAACTAATCATATTATAATGTGTCCTCCTCTTATAACTTTATTCATGAAATAAATTATGTTAGAGTATAAATTTTACTATTTTCATTGGTGTTTTGAAGAATGGTTGTCATTGATGTCAACATATGCATAACTCATCTTATGTTGTATCGATTGACTACTATTTTAGCATAGTGTTATATTGGTTATTGTGAATCAATAGTTGGATGCATAAAATGGTGTGTTTTGCATGATAAATATTATCTTTTGATTACTAGAATCATCATGGTCATAGATTTCATGTTTTTGGTTCAATCCTATATGGATGTATTTTGGTCCCATCTTTGATTATAGTCTGTTTATCTTATTTGTTGGAACTATGTACCTTGGAGAAGGTGTTGTATAATTTAGAATGGTGTATTGATCAAGGTTGTCCTCATTTTATTCATTCCTAGCATGGGAATGTTCTAGTGTGACCTATTTCATATTATATGGCTAACATTGTGGATCTCATGGTGTTGTATAAAATTAAGGCACATACATAAGAAGATGTATATAACAAGTGCATGCATGTCTTATGTGTGGAATATAAGAGAAGTGACTAAAAATTTAGGAGAAGGAGATTCATGTTCATGTAGAGAATTCTATAGATCTTAGAGGTGGATTCTTTTCCTTTTCATATCATTCAAAAGTGAGTCCCTATATATTGACAGTGAGCCCTTGTATTGGCAGTGAGCATTTTCTAGCAATGAGCCTTTGTATCAAATTAGCTTTTGGTGTCACCTTAATAGGTTTTTTTACATTTCATGAGAATAAGATTCTTGAAGAGTTTACCCATCTTGGGGTTTCCACATAAATTTCTAGTGTTCTTTGTTTCATTTTTCCTATGCATTTCATGTTTGTATTTTTTGTGAATGTTTAATGTGCTATACCAAAAATCTTAAGTGGATATTAGAACTATTTAAATGTTTACCAACAAAGAGAAAGTTTTGTAAATTTGTGTGGAAATAACTGATTCACCCCCCTCTAAATTACTTGGCATGTTCAACAATTGGTATAAGACCTTGGTTCCTCGGTGAAGAGATTTATGACTTAAGGTTGATCCAATGGCACACTAATTGAATATTCCTATTTTTGATTGATCAAACTACAATTCATGGAAACATCAAATGAAAGGATACCTAGTATTGGTTGGTTACAAGACATGGAATCATGTTGAGTCAAAGTATGTTCATCCACATAATGGACCGACTACTCAAGATGAAATTGATGAATATGTGAAAAATAAGAAGGAAAGGTATGCTATTACTAGTTATTTGTCAAAGACTAAAATGGCTAAGGTTATTTCATTCAAGATAACTTATGGAGTTTGGGAAAAGTTAAAGGAAAAATATGAGGTAAATGACAGAGTTAAGTTATCTAAGAAGTTGATAGCTAAGAGACATTATGAGAACTTGAGAATGGAAGATGGAAAAGATATCACAAGTTATTTTCAAAGACTTGAGAATGCAGTAAATAAATTCAAGAACCAAGAAGGCACTATTATCGATAAGGAATTCATGGACAAGATATTGATCACATTATCAGATAATTATAGTGACAAGATTTTAGCAATTGACAAAGTATATGATCCAAAGAAGTTTACTAAAGAAAAATTGTTTGGTACCCTAGCTACATTTGAGCTAAGGGAGTTTGGAAGAGACAAGAGAAAATCAGAAACAACATCCAAAGATACCAAATTTGAAGATGTTCTTGACGATGATGGTGAAGAGGAGTTTGAGGCTAACTTTGCAAGAAGACCTAAGAAAGGTACATGCAAGTAAAAATATATGTTACCCCTCAAATGTTTTAGGTGAGGTAAGTTTGGTCATTTGGCTTCTAGATGTCCTAATAAACCTCCAAGAATTTTTTTTAAAGATTCAATAAAAAGGATTACTATGTGAATGAAGATGATATTATCTCAGATGATGAATTAGAGACCGAGGACTATTTTTTTTATGCTCAAGAGGATGAGAAACCTAAAATTATTATCACTAGGATTTGTACTAAGGTTGATGATAATGTTGAAACTAGTTTATATGCTAGAAGGAACAAGAATGAATGGTTAATTGATAGTGGTTTCTCTCATCACATGACTAAAGATAAAATAAAATTTGCATCACTTAGAAAATATAATGGTGGTGCTATTATATTTTGGTGATGATAAGGAAAGACACATTTTTTAAAAGGATCTATTACATTTGATGGTAAAAATAATAATGATATTGTCTATTATGTGAAAGGTTTGTATCACAATCTCTTGAGTGTTGGATAGATGTGTGAGGATGGATATGGCATTATTTTAATGGATGAAGGTTATGAAATTAGAAAGATAAGTGGAGATATAATTGTAGTAGGAAAGAGGAAAAAAAGGAATATGTACCATCTTAAAGGAACATATAAAGGATGTTGTCTATTATCTCAGACTAATGGCACTTGGCTCTAACATCAGAGGATGTGTCACATTAACTTTCATAATTTGATGAGAATAAGCTCATCTCATGTAGTGAGAGATTTACCTAGACTGCATCAACTAGAGAACATCATTTGCGAGAGTTGTCAAGAAGGGAAGCAAAGAAGAGAATCATTCAAGGAAAATTATCACTCATAAACCAGTGTGCTAGAGAATGTGTGCACTGATCATTTTGGAATGACCAAACAAAGAATTTTCAAGGTGAAAGGTATTTTATACTATTTATTTATGATTATTCAAGGATGACATGGGTTTCATTTGTTAGAGATAAAGCTGAAGCATTTGAGAAGTTCAAGATATTTAAAGCTATAGTTGAAATTGAGTTTTATAGAAACACAAAATGTTTGAGATATGAAAAAGGTGGAGAATTTACATATGATGCATTTTAAAGTTACTATGAAAAATATGGCATTAAGAGATAATTTTCAATAGAAAGAACACTTCAACATGATGGTGTTGTAGAAAAGATGAATCAAACAATTCAAGAAGTATCTAGAACCATGTTGAGAGAATAAAATATATTGGAGAACTATTAGAAATAAGTAGCACATACTTGTATATATACACTCAATAGAGTTATTTACTAGAAAAAGTATGGCAAGAATTCATATAAATTATGGCATGGAAGAGCACCAATAATTAAATACTTATAGATGAAGACAATCTTAGAAAGTTTGATAGAAGGGATAATGAAGGAATATTTTTGGGTTAGTCTACCAAAAGCAAGGTGCATCAATGCTACAAACAAAGACTAAAAGAGATTGTGGAAAATGTGCAAGTGAAAGTTCATGAATACTTTTAGAAGGCTCCTAAAAAGTACATTCAGTATGATTCTGATGCAGAAGAATACAGAAAAGAAGATAAGAAAGAATAAGAAGACATTCAATTAACACCGATGTTGAGATCTACTGCTAAGAAACCAAAGTATATAGAAAAAAATCATTCATAAAATTAGATCATTAGTGACAAAAATAGAGGAGTGGTGACTAGAAATAAAGAAACCAAAAAATAATTATTTATTGTGTTTAATTTCTTAAGTTGAACCTAAGACTATAGCAGAGGCTTGTAATGATCAAAGTTGGATTAATGCTATGAAAGAAGAACTAAATCAGATAGAAAAGAATCAAACTCAGGAACTTGTGCCAAAACAAAAAGATAAAAAATTGATAGGAGTGAAATTGGTGTACCAAAATAAGATAGATGAGAATGGAAAAGTTGTAATAAATAAGGAAAGATTCATTTGCAAGGGTTATTATCATATTCAAGGAATTGATTTTGTGGAGACTTATGCTCCTATTTCTCAAATAGAAGCTATTAGGATGTTTTTGGAATTTGCAACATTCGATAAATTCAAAGTCTATCATATGGATGTCAAGTCTGCATTACTAAATGGAGAACTGAAGGAATAATTTTATATTAAATAATCAGAATAGTTTAGATCTTAAAAGGATACCAATGTTGTTTGTAGGTTGAATAAGGCATTATATGGACTAAATAAGGCATCCAAGGATTGGTATGGAAAAGTAGACAAATATTTGATCAGTCAAGGATTCAGGAAAGGATCGACTGACAACAATCTATACTTTAAAGTAAATTCATAAACGATCCTGATTATTGTTGTGTATGTTGATGGCATCATTTTTCTAGAAAAGATAACACATGCCAGAATTTTGTAGAAGAAATATAATTTTAAATGTCAACGATAGGAGAACTAAATTTATCTTGGATTTTAAGTGAGTTATAATAGATAAGGTATCTTTATCTCTAAATCCAAGTATGTAAAGAAGGTACTAAAGAAGTTTAGCTTAAAAAATCCACACTTCTTTGAAATTCTATTGTTACCAGTAGTAAGTTGTCTAAGTAATATGAATCACTAAAAGAATATGCAAGTTTGTATATGTCGATGATTGGATCTTTATTGTATTTGACTTCTACTAAAATAGATATTATGTATCCAGTATTCTTGGCAACCAAATTTCAGCAAGAACCAAAAGAATCACATATTATGGAAACAAAAGGATTTTTAGATACTTGAAAGGAATAGAGGATATAGGATTAAAATGATTTTTAGATACTTGAAAGGAATAAAGGATAGGGATTATCATACCCTACATAATCATATTTTTCATTAAGAGCATATATAGATTTAGATTAGGTAGGTTGTTTGGATAATAGAAGAACTAGTAGTGGTGGAGCATTATTTCTTTTCTCCCGGTTATTTTTTTGGTTGGGAAAGAAGTAGGATTTTGTAACATTATCAACATTTAAATCAGAATATGTTGCAACATCCTCATGTTGCACTTAGATGTTATGGATGAAACAAACATTACAAGATATAGATGAATTAATTTTGATGGACCAATTCCTATCATTTGTGATAATACCAATAAAATTGTCATGTCAAATAATCCAGCTATACATTGGAGAAAAAGACACATTGATATCAAATATCACTGCATCAAAGAAACAGTAGAAGAAGGTGCAATAAAGATGGAATATGTACTTGCAAAGGAGAAGATTGAAGATATATTCACTAAACCTTTGTGTAAAGATATTTTTAAGTATCTCAAAGGGAAGTTGGGGATTCTTCCCCTTCCTAGTGTTCACTAGATACACCAATGTGTACATTGATCCAGTACTTTCCATAGATGTTTCTTTCTTAATCGATGCTTAAGGGATTCCTCTCAAGGGGGAGCACGGTGTTTTACCAAGGGAAAGCTTCTCTTGGTCCTTTGTCATTTTGTCAAAGGGTCAAAATTTTCTTGGATTAAGTTCTTTGTTATTGATGAATGTTGCATTAATGAAAAATGGGTATATTGTTAGAATGTAAATTTGATGCTTTTCATTGGTGTTTTCATTGATGTCAAAATACTCATATCTCAACTTTTGTCATATCAATTGCCTATGATTTCAACATAGTGTTATATTGGTTATTATGTATCGATAATTGGATGTATCAGTTAGTGTATTTTGCGTGATCATCAATAGCTTGTGATTATTAGAATCATCATAGTGATAGATTGTATATTTTTGGTTTGATCCTATATGGATGTATTTTTTTCCTAGCTTTGATTATAGCATGTTGATCTTGTTCATTGGAACTATTTATCTTGGAGAAGGTGTTGTATAATGTAGTATGGTGTATTTGTCAAGGTGGTCCACATTTTATTCATTCCTACTATGGGAATTTTCTAGTGTGACCTATTTAAAATTATATGACTAAACTTGTGGATCTCAATGTGGTGTATACATAAGGCATGAATATAAGAAAGTGTATATAAAAAGTGCATGTTTGGAATATATGAAAAGTGACTAGAAATTTATGTGAAGGAGATATATGTTCATGTAGAGGAGTTCGTAGATCTTAGAGGTGGATTCTATTCCTTTTCATATCATTCAGAAATGATCCCCTTTGTATCCAGAGTGAGCCCTTGTATTGGTAGTGAGCCTCTTTATGGGTAGTGAGCCGACCGATAGTGAGCCTTCCCTTAGTGAGGATTTTTTGGCAATGAGCCTTTGTATCAAATAAACTTTCAAATTCATCTTAAAAGGTTATTTTATATTTCATGAGAATTATTTTCTCCGTGGTTTTACCCATTTTGGATTTTCCCCATAAAATTTTGGTGTTCTCTTTTTTTATGTTCTGATGCATTTCATGTTTGTATTTTCTATGAATGTTTAATGTGCTATACCGACAAACCTTAAGTCGATATTGGAATTTTCTAAATGTTTACCAACAGAGAGAACATTTTGTTAATTTGAGGGGGAATAATTGATTCACCCGCCCTCTCTATTATTCAACATGTTCAACACCTTATTATAGGATGATCTATGTGGACAAATACTTCATATCGGGTAATATAATGTCTAAATTTACTAATTGCATGCACAACAACTAAATATTTCATTTCAATTATTGTTTAGTTTCTTTCTCTTAAACATAATTTTTTTATAATATAGTAAATAACATGCATTCCCTCATTTTCATCTCTTTGTCCTAAAAATTATCCAATAGCTAAGTTGGAAGCATTGACATGTATATGAAATGGTTCTCCCCAAACATGTCTTTTGATTGCTGGAGAGGTGATCAAGTCTTTTTTAATAGTTTCAAATGGTTTTAGCCATTCTTCTATACATTTAAACTCTATATATTTCATTAGAAATGTTAATAATAGTTCAAAAAATTTACTGAATCCGTCTATAAATCATTTTTAGAAATGTGATGTCCCAAAATAAATCATTCTTGCATCATAAGTGAACACTTTCATGGTTCAAAGATAATATGTAATATTTACACTTCTAAATGACTTGATTAAGAATCTCAAGTTATTCTTTAATATCTTTCCATATAATGTGAAATTAGCCATATAAACTTCACCACATGAAGTGGTTAGATCCACCAAAATAGAAAGTACTATCCTTTGAAAGGTAGCTAGTACATTAAAAAGTCCAAATGTTAAAAATATGTATGCATAAGCCCCCCAAGGACATTTAAATGTGATAATATATTTATCTTTACAATCCACTTGGATTTGATTATATCCTCTAAATCTATCAAGAAAAGAGAAATAAGTACTACCCATAAAATTATCGAGTACTTGATCTAAAAATGGTAGAGGAAAGTAATCCATTTTAATGGCCTTATTTAATTCTCAATAGTCAATACATACACGCCACCTACTATTTTTATTAGGTACTATAACAAGTGGGGAAACCCTCACTCTCATAAATTGGATAAATAAATCCTACTTTCAACAATTTCTTTGTTTCTTACTTAATGAAATCTCATAAAGTTGGACTAATTCTCCTTTTTCCTTATCTAATTGGTTTTACACTCTCATTATAAATGTGATGAGTAAAAAGAGATACATAAATTCCACACATATCCTTATATTCCCATTCAAATTATTTAGTACATTTTCCTAACATTTGTTTTGATTTTTCTTGTTCAAGAATGATGAGCTGATAAAAAGAGGCTTATGTTCCTTCCCTTTAATCGCCTTGGTTTCATTTTGATCATCTGTCAAATTCCCTTTACAAGTTTATTTAAAGGAAAAGGATGTGGTATCATATGATGTACAATATTTGAATAATATTCATCCCCCCTTATGAAATTCTTACTCAAAGTGCATTCTTTTATGTTCATAGTCCCATGATGGGGCCTCCTCCCTTGTCGAGTATCATTAAAACTTGTACCATCTTAAAATTGTCGCACTAATTATTTAAGACCATTTAGCTCCTATCTATTTACTTAATTTATGGACCATGGATGGATTTTTGCATGACCCCATTCTTCTCCTCTTCTATCCCACTTTTACCCTTTTCAACTATATAGTCTTTGAGACTTTAGGGTTAGCTCCTTTTTGGCCAAACCTAGAATAGGTTAAAGCAATCGACCTATTCAAGAATAGGTAAACTACGTCAAACTATTATTTAATAGGTCAACTAGGTTGGCCTATTCCCTGGGGACTTTAAATCTCAAGGCTGGTGTTGTCTCAGGGAATTTAATTACCAAATAGGGTTCCCCCATCAGACTTCTTTTTTTTCCCACCCAAAAAATAATATAAAAGTAAGCATAGGAACCCCATTTTAAGAGAATTTTTTTTACTATACAAATCACATGTGCAAGTTCAAGCATTCAAGTTAGCATATTTTCATCAAGCATTCAAGGCATTCAAAGATTCTAGGATGCTTTGTGAGCATTTCCTCTTAAAGATCTAGCACTTTGCTGGTCATCAAGGGAGGATATTTACATTGAGGAATTCATCATCTTCTTCATTGGTGTACATTTAAATCCATGTATCTATGATGTGGTTTTGGTAGATCTTTTGCATTTATGGAGATTTCCTACATACATTATTACAAATTCAACATATATAACATACAAGCATCACAAAATCCTTATTGGCAAGGGTTTCTAAAAGAAAGGTGAATACTTTCATTTGTCTTGTTTCCTTTACATATTTACACTTCAATTTCAAGGTTTATTCCTCAATCTAGGACTTGACTAAGGAAAGTCCTCATCCACCCAAACCCAAAAATAATCTTTTCTATGTGCATGAAGAGGATATTAGAATTACAACAATAGATCTGGAAACTAACTTTTGAGACATTTCTGAAGAAGTTGGGTCAAATTTCATATGGTATCTTAGGAACACAGTGACTTGGTTGACCTGTTCTAGAACACAGTGGCCTAGTCAACCTATTTTTGGAGGTTTGGAAAAAAAAACATTTTCTAGGTTTCTATAGTGATCATGAATCTATGGTTAGAATTTTTGTAATAGGTTCAGATCCATAGTTTTTTAATCCAAAAGGAACATTCCTCTACACATTTCAAGGTGAGTACTTTATCATTCATTTCATTTCTTAATCTAGACCTAGTTTTACATCTTAACTAGGTTGATTGCTTACATTTAGCATCTGGATATATCTTACTTTCCTCATTAAATCAATTGGTTTAGCTTGACATTTACTTTTACACATCCTTAACCAAATACAACATTGCATGAAAGAGGACTTTCTTGCATGCTTTCTTAATATAATTTGGGTTTAGCATTGACATCCCTTTATCTCCTTGGGTTTTGCTAATATAACTTTGGTTATATTAAGAGCTATGTTTGGAAGCCCCTCTTTATCTTGTATTTTAAATTCTAGAGTGGAAGTGGTTAGTTAATGAAATTGTCTCACATAGTTTATATTGTTAAATTCATTAGCACCCATTTTTCCCATTTTGGTGAACCTAACGTGTTACAACTTCATTTTGATCTTGGTGTTAGATTTCCTTTTGCATTATCTTGTATATTCACCTTCACTAAAAAATTTGGTGAACCCAATGTGTTACAAATTATTTTTGATCTTGGTGTTAGATTTCATTTTGCATTATCTGGTGTGTTCACCTTCGGGTATGTGCAAGATAATGGTATGCCAAAAAGTGGTGATCTAAAAAACAAGTCTTGATTGATAGACTCTTTCAAAAATAGCTATAACTTTCAAACAACATGACATTTTTTAAATTTGAAATATATATCACATTGTATGCTTCACCTACTACAATAATAATAAACAATTATTTCAATTTGATGAAGTTTAGACTAAGTTAAGGTGGTCAGACACAAGAGTTTTTATATTCAAGAAAATTTGTAGCAGAAAAATCATAATTAATTATTTACTTGGAAAAAAATACAAAAAAATTTGCATCACATCCAGACATGAGTCTACTGCTTTTATCTATAATTGTATAAAAAAATATTATCATTTGATTTTGTTTAATGTGGTTAGACATACACCTACTTGTTATCTTTCTAGTCCTGATTGATAGACTTATTGAAAAATAGCTATAACTTTCAAATTGTATAATATTTTTGAAATCCAAAATATGTGTCGCATTCTATGATTCTCCTACTACAAGAAAAAAAAAATCAATTTGATAAAGTTTAGACTAAGTTAACGTGGTCAGACATGAGATTTTTTGTATTCTAGAAAAGTTGTAGAAGAAAAATCATAATTAATTATTTACTAGGAAAAAAATTACAAAAAAATAAGTGTCACGTCCAGACATGAGTCTACTACTTATATCTAGAATCTTTTAAATAAAAATTATCATTTGATTCTGTTTAAGGTGGTCAGACATACACCTAATTCTTATTTTTTTTCTGAAATTTCCATACGACTACATTGAAATTTGAAATTTCCAACATATAGAATTTTTTTTTTTTCAAAAAATGCTTAGTATCTTAGAAACTAAATTCAATTTTCTACAAATTCTTTTCTTACATATTTTGATATTATATTTATAACTTGTTCAAATTTTTATGTCGACTTGCCTACCTGATTTTCTGAATTTTCATTGCCACTTAAGGGCCTAGTTTGGCATACCATGATCCTACACATACCCCTTCACTAAACATTTTGTTGAGTTCGACATGTTAAAACTTCCTTTTGATCTTGGTGTTAGATTTCCTTTTGCATTATATTGTGTTTTCACCTTCACTAAACATTTTGGTGAACTTGAATTGTGCCCCTTTCCTTGTGGAGTTAGGTTGTTTCTTTGCATTGGTTGTTTACCTTATTTTGGTGAACCCAACACATTCCCTCTTTCTTTATTTTTGGACTTACATTTAGCTATACTTGTGTTGTTATATATTTCTTGTTATTCTCTTTATTACATTGGTAATTGTGTCAAATCTCATTAGAGTTTCCTTTTTTTATCTCATCTTTTATGAGCTTTATTACACTAAGTCCAACCTCTAGCATTCCTGTTACGAGAAGTTGTAGACTCATGGGCTCTTTTGATCATGATTCCTCTTTTCTTCCTAGGACTTATGATGATATTAATATTTTCCCTCAAGATCCTAATCCTATAGTGGAGAATTTCTCTTCTCACTCATCCCTGGATGAAGGTGAAGTCTTAAGAGTTCCTCCTTCCCAAGTGTAGACACCTAAATTTATCCACTTAACATTAATTTAATTAATGATCCCAAATAACATTATGGTTAATTTTTAATTAATTATATTTGTTAAATTCATCTATTTATTTAATTGAATTTATTTAATTAAATAAATTCACTAACTATAGTATGTAAATTAAATTTATATACTACCCCTCCTAATGTAATAAATTTAATTTATTACATGTTTCTCCATATTCCCCTTTTAAATAAATTTTTAAATTATTTAGTCCTCCACATGCTTTAATTCTACTAAACCATGATTAAATTAAATTTTATTTAATTTAATCTTAAACCTAACCTAGATGCTATCCTACACACATCACTTTCTATCTAATAGGTCTATTTATTAATTAACTAAGGTTAATTAAGCTAATTTTCATCTTCCTACACAAATTAGTCCTAATTATTTACTCACACATGTATAAGAAAATAATTTAAATTTCCCCTTTCCAAAAATTGCTTAAAATTACCTAAACAAGGTTTCTTACAATTTTTTATGCCACCTCTTACACTTATCCAAAGTGTGAAAATTGACTTTCTCTTACACATGTGTACTTGGAGTACACTTTGACCCTTCACATCCCAATTTTCTCACACGTGTGACAAAGTCTTGGACTTTACATGGCTTATGTGTCTCCTTGGTGGAAACTATGTGGATTTCACATAGATGCCACCTCACCTGAGTCCTCCAAAATCCTATAAATAGGACCCTTGTGTCAAGAAAATCATCCATCATTTTCATGTAGAATTATAATGCTACTTTATGCTTAGAATTGTTTTCTTGCATTTAGAGTTTGCTAACTTGTTTGGTAGTTTCTAGATTTCATTATAGATTTAGAATTTAGTTTTATTTGATGCAATAGCTTCACTTATTTTGTTAGTTTTCATGACATATGATCTTGAGGGTTTCTTCAATAGATCCTTCTTGAGCCTCTTTGTTTTATTATATTGAATACTTTAGGGTTGCTTCCATAGCTCCTCCTTGAGTAGTTCAAACTTTATTTAGTCTATATTGCATTCATAGTGGGATTTTTTCTTGTGTTGGGAGAGCACACCCACAACCTCTCTAAGAGCTTAAATCAAGCAAGTCTTGGGTGCACTTGCTTCATCCACATTTGAGGTTATGGTGAAAACTTTTGGTTTTAAAAGTTTATGAATATGTTAGATTAGAATAAATATTCTATTGATTTATAATGTTTTCATGTTTTTACTTTCTCCCAATAGGTAGGTTTTCATCATATACATTCTGGCATGCCCGGTGGGACCCACATTCTGATTTTCTAACCATTTTTCTTATTTTTGTAAAAGTTTTTTGTAAAAATTACAGACAAGCATCTCCGCCTATCTAGAGGAATTTATGCTACATATGTGTCTCTACCTATACACACGTGTCTCCACCTATAGACATACATCTCTACTAGAAAGGGTTTTTCTTCCCATTTAGTTTGTTCTAATAAAAAAAACTTGCATTTTTTTAATCACATTAAGGCTTATAATCATTATTAAAACACTTTATTGTAGGTGCAAATGAATAAAAATACCTAAAGACTAAGAAAATATTTTTTTTTATTTCTTTATTATGCAGATAGGTGTCTCTACATGTACAATGGTCTCTCTACCAGAAACATAGTTCCCTTCTACATTATCCTTTTTAGTTAATTAAGTGAAGTTTTTTGGCATATTAAGCTTGAAAGTTATTGTATTTCATCATAAGAAACCTTTTATATGCATTCACGAGTTAATGGGTATATAAAAACTTTAAAAATTGGTAGTTGATATTTCTTTGTTGCACAGACATGTGTCTCTATATATACATAGGCATCTTTACCTATAGAAAGGTGTCTCTACACAGACGGCTCCACTTCTACATAAGAATCTCTACACAGGCATCTCTTCCCATAGACAAAAGTCTCTAAAATACATGCATCTTTTCTTGTACACAAGTGTCTCTACTTATTTTCAACTCTTTTCCAAAATATTTTGCATTTTGAGGTTGTTGATCTAGGTTTTTTGAAAGTTACTGATATATTCTAACTTCTAATAGTGATTTTTTAGAGCGTTTTTCCAAAATTTAAATATTTTGAGACTAATAACTTGTTTATTTTGCAAAAAATTATTAGAAAACCAAACACATTAAACTACTTACCAAAATTGTTTTGCAGGTTGCTAGGGAGATTCAATCAAACATTGTGTTTTCTTAATAATTTTTTAGGCACCTAGCATTAATTAGGAAGTTTATTTTTTATAATGATTCATTAGCTAAGGGAATATTCTCTTTTCTCCATGTGGGAAAATCAAAATCCTAGAACCTTTTGAATTTTTATCTTAAAGAAACTTGGAATTAATCAATTTTTGGTGTGTTTGGGAGAAAACATTTATGGATAAGAGTGTATGCTCTTTTATCCTTGAGGGAAAAATAGAAATACAGGCTCCTTCCATGGCCAATCCATATGTTCTTTCATTAAACCTTTAGAGATCCTATCAGTTGAGGAAAAAATCTCTCGAGAATGACTCAAAGTGGGGACAAGCAGATGCCAAATCTTCCACCCACTATAAATATACACTTCCTTGAGATTAAAGTATCAAAAGAAATAGTTCATTATATGTTTACACTTCATTGTTGAAATATGCTTCCTCACATGTACATCTGAGTGGCCTAAATCATGGTTGCAGGACTACGTTGGTTGATGTACTTGTAGGGCTATAGGCCTCAATCTTGCAAGTTGGGACTACAGGGGATGATCATGAATGGATGCCTTGAATAAAAGCTATAGATTATTGGTCACCTGGTTCACCTCCAAAAGGTTGAAAATCTACGTGCAAGGAGAATCATGATCTCCCCAAGAAACTCACCATATCGAGCCCCCATCAACATTAACACTTTGATAATATGACATCATGACTAGAGCCATTGCGTTCTTGGTGATGACTATATTTTGAGGAGATTTTGGGTGTGTTTCTAAGTCGGTGAGAAAATATTTTCAATCTAATCCAATCTCCTACTAGGGATAAAAGGTGTGCTTGTTTCTTTTCATTACAAAACAAGCTCATACACTTGAATCCCACAAGGTTTCTTTATCCCTTGTAGGATTGTTTTCGATAAATGTACTTGTAACCCAAATGTTTGATGTATGTATGAAATTAGTTCTTGGCAAGAACATCCTTTGATCCTTCAAGATATTGTCTTCCTTATTTTTTTCATCACAATCCATATCATGTTTTTCTTCTTTTTAAGCCATGATTGATGGTGTGATACATAAGAAGGTAAAAATTCTAGTTTCCCAAGTCTACAAAGAAAAGAAGATCATTAATAGAAAGGCTAGAGTCAAAAAATACTATTCAAAATCTATCCAAAAGATTCTTGAAGCTAGGGAGAAGTTTGATAAAATTAGATATAACAATCAGGTTGCTAATTTTTTTTCTAAGAACATAGTGAACATGACCTTTATCACTTGGGGATCCTATGATTAAGTACCTTTGACCTTCATTCTTCTTAAAATAACTCATCATTTCCTCTTCTTTAATCAAATCTTCCTTCATCCACATTTCAAAATATTCAGAGCATTAGTCAAAACCTTGGACTTCAAACCAGAATCAAATCAATCAAACTTTCACACCTTGATCAAGCAATAAGGTAAAAGATTCAATCCAATCATGTCACAGACCTTTAATCAAAGAAAACTTTAATCCCTTGATACTTTGAGAACTAATTCTTTCTCTAATAGTTTTAATCCAATCATATTTTGTTTGGGGATCATCACTCTATTATGAAAATAAGAGAATATTTTAAATCCAATCCTTTGTTTGCAAAATCACACGGTCTTGTTTCACCTAGGTTTGTTCTAAACCTTTAAATCAAATCAATCTTTGAGGATTATTTCCTCTTTAATCCAATCAATCAAATCAATCTTCAAGGCTTATTCCTTTTAATATAATCTAAATCCTAGTCCAAGTTTCTCCTAATTCATCAATTCATTTCCTCCTCTCATCATCTTCCATCAATCATTCAACATTCTTCAATCCAACCCAAGGTCACCCATGCATGATAGTTACCCAATCTCAAGAACAGATATGACAAAAATATCTATCAATGGATAATAGTCAGGAAACCGTTTATCAAGAAGACTTCAATGAAGATGATGAACCACATATGGAATATACCATGGTCATACCTGAATGTCTCAATGAAAATACATGAGCCAAATATTTATTCAATGATCCTAATAACACGAGTCTAGTGGAAGATTTAATTCAATAAAATATTTCTAATATCTTCTTGAATCTTATTTGAAAGGGAATCATGCTCCCTCATAATATTGACAAGACCTTTCTTGAAAAAAATCTAATTAAAAAAAAAAGGCAATGCCATTCCTATTATGTCTTCAACATCAGATATCATGAATCAACCTTCCCATGATATGCTTGAACAAATCCAACAACTTCTAAGAAGGCCCAATTCAAATGATAACACAAACAATGGGGCTAACAATAATGACTTGAATGAAGGTCATGGACCTGAACATTCACCAAGGTCATCAAGGTGATGTTATACTTTGATTTTCTCAAATCCTAGTGGGGTATTGAAGAATCAAAATTCTTCACACACAACTAGCACAACCTTCATCCCGGTGGACATAATATGAATCCTCCACCTCTATGGACACATAACACATCATTTGGGGGAGAAATGAATCAAGGCCATACAGTCATTAAAAAAAATCCTCCTGAGTTAGTACAATAAGTCAATGAGATTAAGAGCATGATGAAGACTATGCAAAAAGGCTGGAAGAAGGAATTTTATTTTGCAGAGATATGTCCTTATCCATTTGATAAATAAATTAGTGTTCAACCATTCTCTAAAAAATATGAGATTCTTAAATTTGATAAACATAAGGGAGAATCATACCCTATACAACATGTCAAGGAATTATATGTAGTAGCTCAAGAACTTTCCCATAATGATAATTTCCTTCAAAGAATTTTCACCATGAGTCTTGGTGGACCTGCACTTGAGTGGCTATTGAATCTTGGTCCTAGTTCTGTATCAACTTTTAATGATCTTGATGATAAGTTTGTTGCACAATAATCCTACAAATTTGAACATCAAGCATTACTTAGTGACTTATGCAACACAAAGAAAATAAATGGGGAAACATTTGTGATGCAAGAGCATCTTGGGTGTAAGAGCAATCTTGCATCACCCAAAAAAAAATATTTCTATTTTTATATTCAATAAGGGCTATTTTGTGCAGAGTTGCTATTTATGGAAAGTTACTATTTTTGGTAATTTTTGTATGTGCTTAGAATGATTTGATTTCTTTCTTGGAGGTTCATTTTGGTCATATAAGTCTGCCAGTAAAGTTTCATTGCCAGATCAAGTGTATATTGGAAGATATTGAAGATTTTCAGTATTGGCAGCAGGGTACAGAAACTTTGAACTCAGTTTTGAAGGCTTTAGAGGCCCCAGATGAGGTTGAAAATTTGGGTGACAGATGCTTGCACCAATCAAGCCTATAGAGCACTTCGTGGCATTTTCAAAATGGGGTTATAATAGCCGATCGGGTCAACTGGTGATGACTTATGGTCTTCAGAAGTTGGGCCACCTGAAATGGCAGAAAATAATTTTCTTCAAAATTTATGTTCGGGTTTCAAAGGTTATCTTGAGCCGACTATGATGTAATAAAATTTAAAATAAAATAATTCTAAGTTTGGTCGGCCTTATTAGCTAAAATTTTGGAACCTTCCCAAGCGGTGGAAAATTGCCTATATAAGGAAGGCTGTATTATTGTCTTAGGCAGTTTAGAATAGTTCTGGATAGTAGATCTGGGTAATAATTCGAGGCTTTGTCCTACAAAATATTGTAAGGGAATGCCCATATGGCTTTGCATATTGTAATTCTGAAAATTTGTAATTCCACATTTGTGGAGATAATAAGAAGCCAATTTTCTGTTCTTGCATATGGTTGTTGTTTCTCTATTTCTGTTATGTGTTTGTGGTATTAAGGGGAGCACCTTTCATCAAGTGGTATCAGAGCAGGAGTTCCTGAGTGTGTAAACAGATCACCAACTGTGAGGTAGTTTGCACCAGGACCGTGGTTAGGGTTTCAGCGCGCATCATGAAAATGCCTCCACGAAGAGAACGTGGGGGAAGAGCTAGTGCTGTGACACCTGAGGTTAGAGATCTGCAGAGACAAGTGCGAGCATTGCAAGAAGAGATTCATAGGAGAATGAATCTTAATGTCAGAGATGAAAGCGAGGATGAAGCCGAAGAAGAATATCAAGAAGGAGAAGCTGAAATTGTGAACCAGGAGGAAGAAAGACTTTTTCGGGCAATTTTCAAGATTGGGTAAAGACCTAAGATTAAGGTTCCTACATTTTCTAGAAATCTTAACCCAGAGGAATTGATTGACTGGATCAATGAATGTGAGGAATATTTTGAGTACGAAGATGTTGAGGATCCTGATAGGGTCAAATTTGTGAAGGCCAGACTGAAAGGTCCTACGAAGATTTGGTGGCAAGAAATTCAGTTGGATCGAAACAGAAGGGGAAAGGAGAAAATCATGAGATGGGATCGGATGGTAGATAAATTGAAGTGAGAGTTCATTCCTGTTGATTATGAGCTTGACCTACTGAAGAAAATACAGAGTTTGAAGCAAGGAGGAAGATCTGTTCAGGAGTATACAGAGGAGTTCTATCAACTTCTCATCAGAATAGGCCATGCAGAAGCTAATAAGGAGAAAGTTGCCCGATACCTTAATGGGTTAAGGCCAAGCATTCAGGAGGAGCTGAATCTAGTTTGAATGAACAGTATTGAAGAGGCATACCAGTTTGCCCTAAAAGTAGAGAAAAAGCTGAACAAGAAGTTTGAGAGCAGACAAAACGGAAGAGGTTGTGGTGGATGATCTGGTGGATGGTCATATGGTGGCTGAAATGAAGATCCGAAAAAGAAGGATGAGGCCAGTAGCAGTCAGAATCGGTGAGGAAATAATTTCAATTGCTTCCAGGATTAGAATAATAGAGATCAGAGAGGAAGAGGAAGAGGACAAGGATCTGGAAGAGGTGGCTTCCGTGGAACATATTTTCACTATGGAGAAGAAGGTCATAGGGCATTTGAATGTCCTCAGCACCAAGGAAAAACAGACAAGAGAAATGAAGGCCAGGCCAGAGTTGCACATGTAGATGAAGATGCCAGATCATCAAATTCTGAAGATGTTGAAAGAGGAGAAACGTTGATTAACAGAAGAGTCCTATTGAGTGGTGAGAATGAACTTGAGCAAAGGAGGAGCCTGTTTCGCACCAGGTGTAAGTGTGAAGGTAAATATTGTGATGTGATTATTGATAGTGGAAGCACTGACAATTTGGTGTCAGAAGAGATGGTGACAAAGTTGAAGCTCAAGAGATAGAAACACCCACATCCATATCAGATTGCCTGGGTACAGGATGACCACAAGGTCATGGTCAATGAACAATGCCTGGTGAAGTTCAAGATTGGTGGATTCCAAGATGAGGTATTGTGTGATATCATATCTATGGATGCATGTCATATGTTGTTGGGTAGACCATGGCAGTTTGACAGATGTGCTGTACATGATGGTCGTGCGAATACCTATTCCCTGACAAAGGATGGAGTGCGACATAAGCTAAAACCATTGAAGGAGACTGAAGAAAAGGTATGTGGTAATGCAAGGATAACTTTTGTTGATGGAAGAAATTTTCTAGATGGTATGAGGCATGAGCATGTATGTTTTTCTTTAATTCCAAAAGCTGGTAAAGAGGAAGTAGAGGATGTTCTTGTAGAAGTTGTAGATTTGTTGAATGAGTTTCAGGATATTGTATCCGATAACGTGCCTGATGGATTACCACCAGTCAGGAAGATCAGTCATCAGATGGAGTTGATCCCAGGAGCGAGTTTTCCGAATAAGGCAGCACACAGAATGACACCTGTAGAAAGTGAGGAGTTGAACAGATAAGTACATGAACTGTTACAGAAAGGATTGATCTGTGAGAGTCTGAGTCCCTATGCTGTACCAGCGGTATTAGCACCAAAGAAGAATGGAGAATGGAGGATGTGTATAGATTCTAGGGCAATAAACAAGATCACAATCAAGTACAAGTTTCCATTGCCACGAATGGATGATATTATGGACTGTTTGAGTGGAGCTATGTATTTCTCAAAGATAGATCTGAAGAGTGGATATCATCAGATTCTGATCAGAGAAGGAGATGAATGGAAGACTATCTTCAAGACAAAGGAAGGACTATATGAGTGGTTAGTCATGCCTTTTGGGCTAACCAATGCACTGAGCACTTTCATGTGGCTCATGAACGAGGCTCTGAAAGAATTTCTGGGTAAGTTTGTCATTGTTTACCTAGATGATATTTTGATCTTTAGTAAGACATTGGATGAGCATATGATGCATATTCGTATGGTATTTGAGAAGTTGAGAGAAGATAAATTGTTGATTAATTTGAAGAAATGCAATTTTGTGAAGAAAGAGTTGGTGTATTTAGGGTTCGTAGTTTGAGGAGAAGGTCTAAAAATGGACCCAGAGAAGGTACAGGCTATCCTTGAATGGCCTACTCCAAAGAGTGCTACTGAGGTAAGATCTTTTCATGGTTTGGCTAGCTTTTACAGAAAGTTTATCAAAAATTTTAGCAGTATTTGTGGACCCTTGACTGAAACAATGAGAGGGGATAGAAAAGAGTTTAAGTGGACTAATGGGGCAGAAAAGAGTTTTCAATTGTTGAAATAAAAAGTTACAGAACAACCAATTTTAGCACTTCTAAATTTTAATAAGGTGTTTCAAGTAGATTGTGATGCTAGTGGTACTGCAATAGGAGCTGTTATGAGCCAAGAAGGTAAACCTGTTGCTTATTTCAGTGAGAAATTAAATGATGCCAAGAGAAAATATTCTATTTATGATCAGGAATTTTATGCTATTGTTCAGGCATTGAAAAAGTCGAGGCACTATCTGCTTCCTAAGGAGTTTGTTTTGTATACTGATCATCAAGCTTTGCAATATTTGAATAGTCAAGGAAAATTGAATCAAAGGCATTTGAAATGGGTTGAGTTTTTGCAGAGTTATACATTTGTTTTGAAACATAGGAGTGGAAAATCTAATAGGGTTGCAGATGCTCTTAGTAGAAGGCAATTATTGCTGATAGAAATGAAGATTGAAGTGGTTGGGTTCAAGGAACTCAAGAATTTGTATCCAGAGGATACTGATTTTGGTGAAGCTTGGAAAGCTTGTACAGAACCTGTTACTCTAGACAGGATGAAATGGCTGGATTTTATCATCCAAGATGATATGCTATTCAGAGGGAGTCAGTTGTGCATTCCATGAAGTTCTATGAGGGAGAATCTCATCAAGGAGAAGCATAGTGGAGGATTGGCTAGACATTTTGGTCGTGATAAAACCCTTGCTTTAGTTGGTGAGAATTATTATTGGCCACAATTGCAGCAAGATGTGAAGAAGTTTGTATAGAGTTGCAGAGTATGTCAGATGGTGAAAGGAGTGAAGCAGAATACAGGGTTGTATCAACCATTACCTATACTAGAGAAGCCTTGGGAGGATATCAGTATGGACTTTGTTCTTGGTTTACCGAGGACTCAGCGGGGACACGATTCAATTTTTGTGGTAGTTGACAGATTTTTGAAGATGACACATTTCATTCTCTGCAAGAAGACTAATGATGCTGTTCATGTAGCAGAATTGTTTTTCAGGGAAGTAGTGAAACTTCATGGTTTGCCAAAGACCATAGTTTCAAATCGGGACACTAAGTTTGTTGGATATTTCTGGCGTACATTATGGAAGAAGTTAAAGAGAGATTTGAAGTTCAGTTCATCACACCATCCACAGACTGATGGACAGACAGAGGTGGTGAATAGGAGTTTGGAAAATTTGCTGAGATGTTTGGTTGGAGATAAGCCAACAAGATGGGATTTGATTTTACCACAGGTGGAATTTGCATACAATAATTCTCTCAACAGGAGCACTGGTAAATCACCATTCTAGATTGTATATAGAAGTAGTCCAAGAAATGCATCTGAATTGAGGAAGATAGATAAAGGAGAAATAAGTAGTGCCGAAGCTGAGGATTTTGCAGAACACTTGAAGAACATCCATGGGGAGGTGAGGAAGCATATTACCAAGATGAAAACACAGTATAAGGCTAAGGTAGATGAGAAAAGGAGGTATAAGGAATTTTAGGTTGGTGATGAAGTCATGGTTCATTTGCGGAAGGAGCGGTTTCCAGTTGGTACATATAACAAGCTGAAAATGAAGAAGTTTGGACCATGTAGGATACTGAAGAAACATGATTCAGGAAACACATATGAGGTAGAATTGCCTACTAAGCTAAATATTTCACCAGTGCTTAACATTTCAAATTTGACAGAGTATCATGAAGGAGGTGTTGAAGATGAGATCACAGCAGCACAATGGAGTATTCCAGCAACTAGTTCAGACACTAAGGAGATCAAAGATATACTGGACAGTCATGTTGGCAGAAGCACAAGGAATAGGACATATGAAGAATATCTAGTCAAGTGGAAAGGATGACCTATTGAAGATTCATCATGGCTAACAAAGGAGGAGGTTAGCCATCTTGATTTTCCTCTGCACACCTGAGTCGTGACAGGGTCACTTCTCAAATTACCCTGGGTGTCTGATGCAGGAGCATCCTGGTGGTAAGAGCAATCTTGCATCACCCAAAAAAAAATATTTCTATTTTTATATTCAATAAGGGCTATTTTATGCAGAGCTACTATTTATGGAAAGTTACTATTTTTGGTAATTTTTGTATGTGCTCAGAATGATCTGATTTCTTTCTTGGAGGTTCATTTTGGTCATATAAGTCTGCCAGTAAAGTTTCATTGCCAGATCAAGTGTATATTGGAAGATATTGAAGATTTTCAGTATTGGCAGCAGGGTACATAAACTTTGAACTCAATTTTGAAGGCTTTAGAGGCCCCAGATGAGGTCAAAAATTTGGGTGATGGGCACTTGCACTAGTCAAGCCTGTAGAGTGCTTCGTGGCATTTCTGAAATGGGGTTATAATAGCCGATCGGGTCAACTGGTGATGACTTATGGTCTTCGAAAGTTGGGCCACCTGAAATGGCAAAAAATAATTTTCTTCAAAATTTATGTTCGGGTTTCAAAGGTTATCTTGAGCCGACTATGATGTAATAAAATGTAAAATAAAATAATTCTAAGTTTGGTCGGCCTTATTGGCTAAAATTCTGGAACCTTCCCAAGCGGTGGAAAATTGCCTATATAAGGAAGGCTGTATTATTGTCTTAGGCAGTTCAGAATAGTTCTGGGTAGTAGATCTGGGTAATAATTCAAGGCTTTGTCCTACAAAATATTGTAAGGGAATGCCCATGTGGCTTTGCATATTGTAATTCTAAAAATTTGTAATTCCACATTTGTGGAGATAATAAGAAGCCAATTTTCTGTTCTTGCATATGGTTGTTGTTTCTCTATTTCTATTATGTGTTTGTGGTATTAAGGGGAGCACCCTTCATCAATTTTCCATCTTTCTACAAAGAAGGTGACATCTTGCAAATTGTATGCCTTGGAAAATTCTAGATTCTCACCTTGTTGAGATTCTCACTAAGAATCTGGATACAGAAAATGTCATTCCAAATGAAAATGGCTTCCCTAGACTGATTTGAGGCACTCATTAAAAAGGGAAAATCTATTGAAGATGGACTTCTAATAAAATGATCCATTAAACATTATTTCTATAAATCGTCTAATAACACCAACAATAATTCCAAGTTCTTGTCCAAGAACAAGGGTGTTGTCAATGAAGGAGTGGTAAATTCTAAGCATGTCTAAAATGATCAAGCATCCAATAATAACAACCAAGACAATAAGTGATGAACTACAACTAATTGAATATCTGGATGAACTGAAGAAACAATGATTAGAGATCATCGAGTACTAAAATGATATGTAAGATGATTAAACTGGTCAATATCTTGTCATTGATATCAACTAGTCTTGATAGTACTTATAATGTTAGTTACAAACATTTGAACATCTATCGAAGGAAGAAAAAGATGAAGAATTGAGATATCTACATGAGAAAAAAATATGGATATGACAGATAAGGATAAGGTAAACATTGGGTAACTTATTGATGAGTCTATGGCTTTATATTATTGACTTGAGCATGTTACATTAATCTATTATGAAGAAGAGATATGAAATTGACATGTCAATGTGGTCGATAATTGAAGATTTATATATACAGCAAGCCAGTGTAGTGTATATTAACTGATAGTATTAACTAAGCTAGTTTAACTAGTTATCATCGATGCATTTCTATATTAACCGAGTATGGATGAAAATATTAAATGCAAAGAATAGTCCACTGAAATTGATGAGCTAGAAATTATTATGATTTTGAGATTAAGGATGAAGTTTTTTATGAGATCCATGGCTGACAAAATTTAGAGAAGATCTAAAGGATTAGATTGAAACATGTTAATGACACATCTATCAAGGAAGGTTTAAGAGGAAAAATGGACAAAGAAGATTAAGCAGAAAAATCTAATGGCTAATATGAAAATAGTTTACTTGTCTATATAAGAGATATGAGTTTCATTATTAAAACATGTTGGAAGAAGAAGAAAATAGATATTTCATGTGAAGACTTGATTTATGCATGCCTGATTAGACTAGTTATTGAAAGAACTGCATTGCAGAGTTTACCAAGCATCAGAGAACCATTTACCGAGTGAAAGTAAGTTGAAGAATATTGAGGAAGTGAATTTGATTAATGATCAGAGGATTTGTATGGGCTTATCATAGATCTGAATATCTACAATTGAGTTGTATTTGAATCAAATCATTACTATATCAGTTTAACCATTCATTCAGAAAATCTCTTAATCGAGTAGACTTAACAGTCTTCTATTCTGCCCTATGTCATTTAGAGAATGTACATTGTTATCTTGTTGACCCAATAGTGAATGCTGGTAAAAAATTAACTATTAGTGATAAATCCTCTAACCAGGTCACACCTAACAGTGTGTTTGTAACCTATAACAGGGTTGGCTCTTCACCGAGATCACTTCCGAAGAGTGAATTATTTTGGGCTACCGGTCCCAGGTAGTTTTTCCCTTAGCAGGGTTTCCATGTTAAATCATTGTGTTATGTGTTATTTGTGATGATTGTTTTTCTACCATACTTTACATATTGCATAGTTGATTTGGTTAATAATCACAATTAACTATTTACTAGTATTCGGTAAAGTGAATAGATAGATTGATATTTTATGTTACGGAGCTGCATAATTTATTGGAATTGTTTTATAAGGTACATATTTGTATTTGGGACTATAGGATAACTGATCTAACTGATTTACTCCCTCTCAAAATTATTATAACAATTGGTATCAGAGCATATTGGTTGCTTGGTAGAAAGTTTTAAGGACTTGAGTAGAAAGATTACAAGATGTATAAGAGGGAAGTGTTGAAGCTGAACAAGGAAAATTGTACTACATGGAAAAGTCGGATGAGACTTCATATATCTAGAATTGGAGAATCTGCTATACATTTATTAGATAATGGATACATACAACTGATGGTTGGTCCTTTGACTCTTGATCAGTTGAGAGATCGATATGAGCACAATATTACTATGATAGAGATTATTGTTACTCTATCTAATGCTTAATTTGAGGATGTCAAGGATTGCACTACTGCAAAGGAAATGTGGGATAAACTTGCTCTAGTTTATGGTGGTGATGAAAATATGATCAGAGATAAAGGTGAAAGCTTGAGAGGTAGATTTGATGACATGAAAATGAAGGAAGGAGAGAATATTACACAATACTAAAACTAAATCAAAGAGGTAGTCAATGCTATCCGAGGAGCTGGTGGTATCATTTTTGAAGATATAGTGGTAAGTAAAATACTGAGAACTTTGTTTCCTATCTATGCAATCAGAATATCTGCTATTCATGAAATGAGGTCTGAACCTAGTAGCAATCTTACTCTTAATAATCTAATTGAAAAGTTAACAACTTTTGAGCTAAACAGTTTTGATAATAGTGTTGTACCAAGTGTTGAGTCTACTTTTATGTCTTCTTTGAAGATTGGTAAATCTAGTAGTAAGAATAATATAAGGAATGAAAATGGTAGTAATACTAATTATGAGCTTGATGAACTTGAAGCTCTTATGGCCTGGAGATTGCAGAAAGATAAAGGTAGATATAAGGGAAAGTTACCTTTAGCTTGTTTTAATTGTAAAGAAGTTGGGCATATTGTTGCTAGATGTCCTAATAGGAAAGAGGAAGATAATGAAAAAGACCAATCTAGTGATGGAAGCTATAGCAGAAGGAACAACAGAACTTATCGACACTACAAAAGAGACAACCAAGATCACAAAGCTAAGGGAAAAAAGGCATGCTATCTTGTTGAAGAAGATGACACCAACACTGATGATGATATTGAGGTGGTGTTTTTTACAATCAAAGATAATTTAGAAGAGGAGGAAAGGCATTTAGAAACAACACTCATTTCTAAAGTTAGTAAAAATGATACTTGGATCATTGATAGTGGCTGTACACATCACGTGACTAGTAATGAAGATAAGTTTGATCATCCTGAGAATTATAATGGAGGATCAATGAAAATGGGAAATGACACACCTTGCATGGTTAAAGGAAAAGGATCTATTTTATTGAATGATAAAATTAGATGTGACAATGCATACTGGATAAAAGGACTGAATTACAATTTTTTGAGTGTAGCACAACTTAATAACTTAGGTCACCGAGTGGCATTTGAGAGAAAGAAGGTAAAAATATATGATGAAAATGGAAATCTTGTCAGAACAAGAGGATAATCAAAAGGCAATTTATTCTATCTTGACAATGCTGAGACTTCTTGTTTACTAGTGAAAAATGAAGATGCATGGCTATGGCATAAGAGGTTATGTCATGTAAATTTTGATAACATGATTAAGATCAGTAAAAAGAGAAAAGTTAGAGGATTTCCTAGTCTAACCAAACCTGATCATGTTATGTGCCATCAATGTCAAAAAGGAAAGATAAGAAAATCTAGTTTTAAAAGTAAGGACTACTCATCTAAAGGAATTTTGGAGTTGGTTCACACCAACTTATGTGGTCCTATGAGAACTCAAAGCTACTATGGTGATAGATACTTTATTTTGTTTATTGATGACTATACTAGATTGATGACAGTTATGTTCTTGAAAGAAAAATATGAGGCATTCAAATTGTTAAAATGGTATAAGGCTAAAGTAGAAAAAGAAACTAGAAAAGAATTGAAATGCTTAAGGTCTGATAGAGGAGGTGAGTTTGTTTCTGATGAATTTACTAACTTCTATAATGAGCATGGTATAAAAAGGTAGGTTTCTGCACCTAGAACACCACAACAAAATGGAATTGTTGAAAGGAGAAACCGATCTATTGTTGATTGTGCTAGAAAATTGATGATTGAGAAAAATGTTGCACAAAGGTACTAGAGAGAGGTAGTTAGCATAACAGTATATGTCATGAACTGAGTTCAACTAAAGAAAGACATAAACAAGACACCTTACGAGTTATGGTTTGGATACACACTGAGTGTAAGTTATTTCAGAATTTTTGGTAGCAAGTGTTATATTATGAAAGATGATAAGAGTGGAAAATTTGACTCTAAAGGTGATGAAGGTTTATTCTTAGGCTATTCTACTAAGAGTAAAGCTCATAAATGTTTGAATAAAGTTACTAATAAGATGATAGAAAGTGGTAATGTAAAAGTTGATGAGTTTGCTGATAAGAATTATGTAGAAAACATGAAGGAACCATAATAGTATGGTAGGTTCACTTATGTTGAAGATCCATAGTATCTACCGAAGCCATAGGCTGAGTCTACTAAGCATCAGGAAAATGCTACTGATAATTAGGAAGAAGCTATCAAGAAGGAAACTGTACCTGAATAGAATGATGAGCAAAGGAGAGATCAAGTGCTAGCAAGATTTGTTAGAAGACACCATCCTGAGAATGAAATCATTGGAGATAAGCAAGCTGGCATGATGACCCGAAGTAAGTTAAGACAAAACTCATGCTTATTTTGTGAGTTTGAACTAAAGAATGTTAAGGATGCTCTTGAAAATGAGGAATGGATAAATTCTATGAATAAGGAGATTAAAAAAATTGAAAAGAATAGGACATGGACTTTAGTGCCTAGACCGAGAGATAAAACTGTTATTGGTACTAAGTGGATTTTCAAGAATAAGTTGAATGAGAATGGAGAATTTACAAGGAATAAGGAAAGACTTGTTTGCAAGGGATATGCACAAGAAGAATGTATTGATTATGGTGAAACCTTTGCGCCTATTGCTAGAATGGAAGGAGTTTTCATATTACTTTCCTATGCTACACATAAGGGATTTAAAGTATATCAAATGGATGTGAAATCAAAATTTCTAAATGGAATTCTTGAGGAGGAGGTCTACATAGAACCACCTAAAGGGTTTGTTGATCCGAATTAGAAAGACATGGGATGTAGACTACACAAAGCTTTATATGGACTGAAGCAAGCACCAAGGGCATGGTATGAAAGATTACATGCTTATCTTATCAGCATTGTCTTTGTAAGAACTAGTGAAAATAGTAATATGTACATGAAAGGAGATTATGATGATAACATTTTGATTGCTGCAATATTTTTTGATGATATAATCTTTGGTGGACAAAATCAGATTTGCAAATCTTTTGTTCATGAAATAAGAAAGGAATTTGAGATGTCAATGTTTGGAGAGATTAAATGCTTTCTAGGTTTGTAGATTATACAACAGCAAGATGGGATTTTCATCACTCAATCAAAATACATTAAAGAAGTATTGAAAACTTTTGGCATGCAAGATGCTAAACTAGTGGGAACACTGATGGTAACTGGATGTAAATTGAAAAAAGATGATGAATCTACCAAGGTAAATCAGACTCTGTACCAGTCTATGATTGGTAAACTGATGTATGTTGTACATAGTAGGCCTAATATTGCACATGCAGTAGGGATTGTAGCAAGATTTTTAGCCAATCCTAAATATTCACATATGGTTGTTGTAAAGAGAATTTTGAGATACCTAAAGAAAACTGAAGACTATGGATTATGGTACACATTCGAAGGAAAATTTAAACTTAGATTTTACATCAATGTAGATTGGGTTGCAAACATAGATGATCGGAAGAGAACAACCGATGGAGCATTTTTTTTAGGGGAAAGGCTTCTGACTTGGATTAGGAAGAAACAACCATGCATTTCTCAGTCCACTGCTAAAGCAGAGTATGTTGTTGCTGCTACAAATTTTTCAAATATAGCTTGGATTAGACAAGTGTTGGAATGAATGAATGAGGTAATCACTGACCCAATGATTATATATTGTGACAACACTAGTGCTATAAATATTTCTAAGAATCCTATGATGCATTCAAAGACAAAGCATATATCTATTAAGTATCACTACTTGATGGAAAAAGTTCAAGAGAAGAAAGTAAAACTAGAATTTGTAACATCTAAGTTACAACTTGCTGACATCTTTACTAAACCATTACCGAAGGACACATTTGAATATTCGAGAACTAAACTTGGGGTCTGTCCCCTATCCATCGGTCATTGAGGTGATCTAGAGGTTGCATCAACCTACACTTATCAGAAGATCATTCATGTTGATGAACATAGCTCACACTTTGGATTATGTCTAAGGTTGTGAAAGATTCTACAACTTGTAACATAAATTTGTTTACCTATACACTGAAGGTACATGATATGAACCAAACAACAAAGAAATACTTGGCTGTTGAAGAGCTGTTTGTATATTTTCTTTGGCATTGTTGTCAAAGGGAGAGAGAATGAATATGGAAAATCAGTTACTGAGAACACATAGAAAGGGAAAGACTTGAATATTTTTTGCTGAGAATAAAGGGAATCTCAGAACTGAAAAGATCAAGACCGTAGGGAGAGTCTGCACTTATAATGCTATTATATTTTGTAGTGATTAAACATATTAAATTTGAGCTTACTGAGCTACACAATTTTTGTACATAGCTGTAGAATACATGTTTGGTATGTGTATGACATATTTTCATATTTCTTGTGTTTCCATCAATGCCAAAGGGAGAGATTGATGAACTAGAACTGATTGAATATCTGGATGAACTAAAGAAATAATGATTAGAGATCACCGAGTACTGAAATGATATGTAAGATGATTAAATCAGTCAATATGTTGTCATTGATGTCAATTAGTCTTGACAGTACTTATCATGTTAGTTAGAAACATCTAAACATCTATTGAAGGAAGAAAAAGATGAAGACTTCAGATATCTACATGAGAAAAAAGATGGATATGATAGATAAGGATAAGGTAAATATTGGGTAACTTATTGATGAGTCTATTGCTTTATATTGCTAACTTCAGCATGTTACATTAATCTATTATGAAGAAGAGATATGAAATTGAACATGTCAATGTGGTCGGTAATTGAAGATTTCTGTATACACCGAGCCAGTGTAGTGTATACTGACTGACAGTATTAATTGAGCTAGTTTAACTAGTTATCACCAACACATTTCTTTATTAACCAAGCATGGATGAAAACATTAAATGAAAAGAATAGCTGGTTGAAATTGATGAGCTAGAAATTGTTATGATTTTGACATTAATGATGAAGTTTGTTATGAGATCCACAACTAAAATTTTTTGGAGAAGAGATAGAGGATGAGATTGAAATGTATTAATGACACATCTGTCAAGGAAGGTTTAAGAGGCACAATGGAAAAAGGAGATTAAGTGGAAAAATCTAATGGTTGATATGAAAATGGTTTACTTGTCTATATAAGAGATATGAGTTTCATTATTGAAACATGCCAGAAGAAGAAGATTGTAGAGATTTTGAGTGAAGAATTTATTCATGCATACCTGATCAGACTGGTTATTGAAAGAACCGAGTTGCAGATTTTACTAAGCATTAGAGAACCATTTACCAAGTGAAAATCAGTTGAAGAATATTGAGTAAGTGAATTTGATTAATGATCAGAGGATCTATATGGGCATAGATATAAATATCTGCAATTGAGTTGTATTTGAATAAAATCATTACTATATCAGTTTAACCATTAATTCAAAAAATCTCTTAACCGAGTGGACTTAATAGTCTTATATTTTGCCCTATGTCATTCAGAGAATGTACATTTCTATCTTGTTGACCCCATAGTGAATGCTGGTCAAAATTTAACTATTAGTGATAAATCCTCTAACCAGGTCACACCAGACAATGTGTTTCTAACCTTTAACAAGGTTGGCTCTTCACTGAGCTCACTTTAGAAGAGTGAATTATTTTGGGTTACTGGTCCAAGGTGGTTTTTCCCTTAGCAGGGTTTCTGCATTAAATCAATGTGTTGTGTTATTTGTGATGATTGTTTTGCTATCATCCTTTACATATTTCATTATTGCTTTGGTTGGTAATCAGAGTTAGCTATTTACTAGTAATCAGTAAAGTGAACAAATAGATTGATATTTTATGTTACCGAGCTGCATAATTTGTTGGAATTATTTTATAAGGTACATCTTTGTATTTGGGAATGTAGGATAACTAATCTAATTGATTCACCCCTCCTCTCAGTTATTCTAACAATCAGAATAGAAATAATCATAACAATCTTAACTAGAACAATAACCATAATAATCAAGGTAATCAAAATCAAGGATTTGGTTATCAGGGTTCCCTATTCTCATGCTACAATGATAAAAACAACAACATCCATAACATTAGACCACCACAAAAAAGGTAATTCACATATTTAGAAGACTCCCCTAATTTGATCTTTTGACATTTAGTCAATCAAGGGACAATGGTCTGTCCTAATACAAGGCCTTTTAGTGATAATTAACCAAAACCAAACTCGTACAAGGATAACAAATACTATGATTATCATTTCATCAAAAGGCATAAAACTAGGAAATGCATCAAATTTTTCTATTTTGTCAAGGATTTGATCAACAAATGGAAAGATCAAGGTAGAAGGTCAAAATGCCTCTGCCTCTAATGCCCAATTAAAAATATATTATAAGATTTTTCTATAAAATCAAAACAATACTTCATCATCAAAAGGATTCCCCTACAACTACACCACCAACAATATCTTTGGCTATGAACACACTTGTGGTAGCTTAAAGGAAAATTATATATGTAGATTTTCCTCACTATGTGGCCAAATCAAACAATGAGAAATCCATGTGAACACACTCCCTCTCAAGAGTGTTGATTGTAATGTCACCATTCATCATCCTCGAGTCACCATACAAGCCACTACAAATCCATTTGTTGTAGATCCACCTGCTGCTCCATCAACATATACATGGACTAAGTCATATTATGACCTTCTTTCCTTGTTGAAGAAGACTCCTACACAGATATCCATCTTAGAGCTTCTACATACATTCCTATCCATAAAGAGGTCCTTTGTAATTTCCCGATTGAGTCTCATGTTCCATAATATATAAATGCATCCCAGTTCCAATCAATGATAGGAAACTTAGCTTCCCAACAACATCTAGTTTTTATTGACAAATATTTCTATAGTCCCAATCCTCACCACAATAAACCCCTACATAACCAAGTCACCATTCACAATACCTAAATCAAAAGAGTCCTCATAGACAATGAATCCGGTTTGAATTTTTTACTTTAAGTATGATCCACAATATAGGTCTTTTTGAGGACCTTATTGATGTAAATAAAAGAATCAAAATAAAATAATATGACAAAAGAGGAAGGGTGAGTAAAGGTCTGATTTCACTCCCCTTACAAGTGGCTCCAACCCTTATTGAAACAATCTGTCGAATGTTTGATCTAGATCTACCCTATAATATCCTTTTGGGTAGACCATGGATACATGTTATCTTAGGTGTCTCATCCATGTTTCATCAATTTTTAAAGTTCCCACACCATGGGGATGAAATAACAATCCCTAGAAACCATGAACTCTTCTAGTATTGCAAAAGACTGGGAGGTAACTAATCAAATTAATGTCCTCTGAATGAGTATGTCCATCATGTTGAGCAAGAAACTCCTATTTGGTCCACTTCTTCTAGATATAAGTAAAACATTTCAAACCAGATTAAACGAAAGGAAAAAATTACTTAGGAGAAGAACATTGAGTCCAAAAGGAAGATCGGATTCATAGATCAAGATACGGGGGAATATAAAGTTGAAAATTATATGTGTATTGGTTAGATCCCTCTCTCCCCTAAATCCTATGGTAAACCTTTACAACTCTTCCCTAAGGGAGATAAGAAAACCATGAAATACAAGCAGACTTCATTTGAACATTGGGGATCTCTTGAAAATGAACACATGGAGCATAATGTTCTATCATGGTTGTTTCATGATGAGGAAGATAAACCTATAGACATCCCTAAGGGGAAATATGTTAAGGACACTCCCATTGTTGAAATCATGGGATATCATGCTACTAGCCTTGGAGAAAAAGAAACTAGAAGGAAAACTATCATCAAAGCAACTAGGTATTCCCGTGGAAAAGGATTGGGTTTCATAGAGACTAAGAAATTTTTTGCTAAGGATTATTGTGTGATTAAATCTGATTCAAACACCAAGGAAGAGTTATTTGAAATTGCTTTCCAATATATTGAAGATGATCTTGACACCTGTATCCTTTGTATCACCCAATCAGATCTTTCCTCACCTGATCTTCCCCTTACTAACCCAGAGATAATTGATTGATACCAACAAGTTTCACCACCTATCTTAGATGTATGTGATTTAGATGAGGTAGTTCTAGCAATTTTTGGACTAAGGAATCTCGACAAAAATGAGCATCATATCCACTACAATGAGAAAGCCTACTTTGGTAGCCAAGTCAACTCCCTTAGTAACAAAACTAAAGAAGTTAAAAATAAAAACAATGATAAAACATCCTTCGGTGAAAAGATTTCTAAGGCACCCCCAGATGGAGAAAAAGATAAAATAAAGGACATGTCCTCTAGTGAAAACTATTTCTGAGGCACTAGAGGAGTAGGAAATTGACTTTCCTTTTATGCCATTGCATGTCAAATATATCTAATCATAACCATCATATATGCATTCATCCCATCACATACATATATAAAAAATACATAATCTACATAGGCCCTACATCATAAACAAATTAGCACATCATGTATTATATCTTTCACGTAATCACACACATCATACATAAACATGTCAGTAACATAATCTAAAACTATGCATATAATAAAGCCTCATAATCCATCATATAAACTCATAAAATGTCTCCACAAAGGATAATTATATATATCATGTCATCATAGTACATCAATAAAATGATACATCAAGAACCTCAGTGTTTCTATACATATGCATCTCATCTACAACATCCAAAAAATTGTATCTTATATAATCAACTGGATTAGATGCCCCCTCGAAAGACCTCCTTTTTATCTAGACCTCCCCCTATGAACCTCATGTAGCTGGTCCCCCTGCTCCTCTAGCACTATCACCTCCTATATCTATATCACTTGGTGGCCTCATAGCTACTAACCTTGAAGACCTGCCCTGGTTCCTCTCTTACATCCCTAACTCTTAAGAACATGGTTTTCTCTACTTTGGAGGTACCTCCTGGTGATAGAATTCCATATAAAAGGGTGCCTCTGTCCCTACCATCACTACATCTCTCTTACCATCTTGTTGGCTGTCACTAACTACCCTACACCTTCTATAGTAATGCAGGAGCATCCTGGGTGTAAGAGCAATCTCGCATCACCAAAATTTTTTTCTATTTTTGTATTCAATAAGGGCTATCTTGTGCAGAGTTGCTATTTTTAGTAAGTTGGTCTTACGATCTCAGAATGTTCTAATTTTACATATGGAGGTTCATCTTAGTCATATCAGCCTGCAAGCAAAGTTTCATGGCTAGATCAGGTCTAGTTTTGAAGATATTGAAGATTTTCGGTATTGGCAGTAGGGCATAGAAACTTTGAACTCACTTTTGAAGGCTTTAGAGGCCCCGAATGAGGTTGAAAATTTGGGTGATGGGTGCTTTGTGCAAGTCAAGCCTGTAGAGCACTTCGTGGCATTTCCAGAATGGGGTTATAATAGCCAATCGGGTCAACGGGTGATGACTTATGGTCTTCGAAAGTTGGGTCACCTGAAATGGCGAAAAATAATTTTTCTTCAAAATTTCTGTTTGGGTTTCAAAACTTATTTTGAGCCGACTTTGATGTAATAAATTGTAAAATAAAATAATTCTAAGTTTGGTCGGCCCTAAGGGCTAAATTTCTAGAACCTTCTCGGGCGGTGGAAATTGCCTATATAAAGAAGGCCCGTAGTGTTGTCTAGGGCAGTTCTGGGTAGTAGATCTGGGTATTGATTCGAGGCTTTGTCCTACAGAATATTGTAAGGGAATGCCCATGTAGCTTTGCATATTGTAATTTTGAAAGTTTGTAATTCCACATTTGTGAAGATAATAAGAAGCCAATTTTCTGTTCTTGCATATTATTGTTGTTGTTTCTCTATTTCTGTTATGTGTTTGTGGTATTAAGGGGAACACCCTTCATCAAGTGGTATCAGAGAAAGAGTTCTTGAGTGTGTAAATAGATCGCTGACTATGAGGCAGTTTGCACCAGGACCGTGGTTAGGGTTTCAGCACGCATCATGAAAATGCCTCCACGAAGAGAACGTGGCGGAAGAGCTGGTGCTGTGACACCTGAGGTTAGAGAGCTACAGAGACAAGTGCGAGCATTGCAAGAAGAGATTCACAGAGGAATGAATCTTAATGTCAGAGATGAAAGTGAGGATGAAGCCGAAGAAGAATATCAAGAAGGAGAAGATAAAATTGTGAACCAGGAGGAAGAAAGACTTTTTCGGGCGATTTCCAAGATTGGGAAAAGACCTAAGATTGAGGTTCCTACATTTTCTAAAAATCTTAACCCAAGGGAATTGATCGACTAGATCAATGAATGTGAGGAATATTTTGAGTATGAAGATGTTGACGATCCTGATAGGATCAAATTTGCGAAGGCCAGATTGAAAGGTCATGCGAAGATCTGGTGGCAAGAAATTCAATTGGAGCGAAATAGAAGAGGGAAAGATAAAATCACAAGATGGGATCGGATGGTGGATAAATTGAAGTGATAGTTCATTCCTATTCATTATGAGCGTGACCTACTAAAGAAAATGCAAAGTTTGAAGTAAGCAGGAAGATCTGTTCAGGAGTATACAGAGGAGTTCTATCGACTCCTCATCAAAACAGGCCATGCAGAAGCTGATAAGGAGAAAGTTGCCTGATACCTTAACGGGTTAAGGCCAAGTATTCAGGAGGAGTTGAATTTGATTCAAATGAACAGTATTGAGGAGGCATACCAATTTTCCCTAAAAGTAGAGGAAAAGCTGAACAAGAAGTTTGAGAGCAGACAAAATGGAAGAGGTTGTCGTGGAAGATCTGGCGGACGGTCATATGGTGGCTGAAATGAAGATCCGAAAAAGAAGGATGAGGCCAGTAGCAGTCAGAATCAGAGAGGAAATAATTCCAATCATTTCCAGGATCAGAGTAATAGAGATCAGAGAGGAAGAGGAAGAGGACAAGGATCTGGAAGAGGAGGCTTCCGTGGAACATGTTTTCACTGTGGAGAAGAAGGTCATAGGGCATTTGAATGTCCTCAGTGCCAAGGCAGAACAAACAGGAGAAATGAAGGCCATGCCAGAGTTGCACATGTAGATGAAGATGCTAGATCATCAAATTCTGAAGATGCTGAAAGAGGAGAAACGCTAATTAACAGAAGAGTCTTGCTGAGTGGTGAGAATGAACCTGAACAAAGGAGGAGCCTGTTTCGCACTAGATGCAAGTGTGAGGGTAAATGCTATGATGTGATTATCGATAGTGGAAGCACTAACAATTTGGTGTCAAAAGAGATGGTGACAAAGTTGAAGCTCAAGAGACAAAAACACCCACATCCATATCGGATTACCTGGGTGCAAGATGACCACAAGGTCATGGTCAGTGAACAGTTCCTGGTAAAGTTCAAGATCAGCGGGTACCAAGATGAGGTACTATGTGATATCATCTCTATGGATGCATGTCATATGTTGTTGGGTAGACTGTGGCAGTTTGACAGATGTGTTGTACATGATGGTTGTGCGAATACCTATTCCCTGACAAAGGATGGAGTGTGACATAAGCTAAAGCCATTGAAGGAGACCAAAGAAAAGGTATGTGGTAATGCAAGAATAACATTTGTTGATGGAAGAAAATTCCTAGATGGTATGAGGCATGAGCATGTGTGTTTTTCTTTAATTCCAAAAGTTGGTAAAGAAGAAGTAGAGGATGTACCTGTAGAGGTTGCAGATTTGTTGAATGAGTTTCAGGATATTGTATCTGATAATGTACCTGATGGATTACCACCGGTAAGGAAGATCAGTCATCAGATGGATTTTATTCCAAGAGCCAGGTTGCCAAACAAGGTAGCACACAGAATGACACCAGTAGAAAGTGAAGAGTTGAACAGACAAGTACACGAGTTATTGCAGAAGGGGTTGATTCAAGAGAGTCTAAGTCCCTGTGCTGTACCAGTGGTATTAGCACCAAAGAAAAATTGAGAGTGGAGGATGTGTACAGATTCTAGAGCAATAAACAAGATCACAATCAAGTATAGGTTTCCATTGCCATGAATGGATGATATTGTGGATTGTTTCAGTGGAGTGGTATATTTCTCAAAGATAGAGCTGAAGAGTGGATATCACTAGATTCGGATCAGAGAAGGAGATGAATGGAAGACTTCCTTCAAGACAAAGGAAGGACTATATGAGTGGTTAGTCATGCCTTTTGGGCTAACCAATGCATCGAGCACTTTCATGCGGCTCATGAACAAGGTTTTGAAAGAATTTCTGGGTAATTTTTTCATTGTTTACCTAGATGATATTTTGATTTTTAGCAAGACATTAGAGGAACATATGATGCATATTCGTATGGTGTTTGAGAAATTGAGAGATGAGAAATTGTTGATTAATTTGAAGAAGTGCAGTTTTGTGAAGAAAGAGTTAGTGTATTTGGGATTTGTAGTTTTAGCAGAAGGTCTAAAAATGGACCTAGAGAAGGTACAGGCTATCCTTGAATGGCCTACTCCAAGGAGTGCTACTGAGGTAAGATCTTTTCATGGTTTGGCTAGCTTTTACAGAAAGTTTATCAAAAATTTTGACCCTTGACTGAAACAATGAGAGGGGATAGAAAAGAGTTTAAGTGGACTAATGGGGCAGGAAAGAGTTTTCAATTGTTGAAACAAAAAGTTACAGAACAACCTGTTTTAGCACTTCCAAATTTTAATAAGGTGTTTCAAGTAGATTGTGATGCTAGTGGTATTGCAATAGGAGCTTTTATGAGCCAAAAAGGTAAACCTATTGCTTATTTCATTGAGAAGTTAAATGATGCCAAGAGAAAATATTCTATTTATGATCAAGAATTTTATGCTATAGTTCAGGCATTGAAAAAGTGGAGGCACTATCTACTTCCTAAGGAGTTTGTTTTTTATACTGATCATCAAGCTTTGCAATATTTGAATAGTCAAGCAAAGTTGAATCAGAGGCATTTGAAATGGGTTGAGTTTTTGTAGAGTTATACATTTGTTTAGAAACACAGAAGTGGAAAGTCTAACAAGGTTGCAGATGCTCTTCGCAAAAGACAACTATTGCTAACAGAGATGCAGATTGAGGTGGTTGGGTTCAACGAACTCAAGAATTTGTATCTAGAGGATCCTGATTTTGGTGAAGCTTGGAAAGCTTGTACAAAACCTGTTACTCTAGACAGGATGAAATGGTTGGATTTCATCATCCAAGATGATATGCTATTCAGAGGGAGTTAGTTGTGCATTCCACGAAGTTCTATGAGGGAGAATCTCATCAAGGAGAAGCATAGTGGAGGATTGGCGGGATATTTTGGTCGTGATAAAACCCTTGCTTTGGTTAGTAAAAATTATTATTGGCCACAATTGCAGCAAGATGTGAAGAAGTTTGTACAGAGTTGCAGAGTATGTTAGATGGCGAAAGGAGTGAAGGAGAATATAGGGTTGTATCATCCATTGGCTATACCAAAGAAGCCTTGGGAGGATATCAGTATGGACTTTGTTCTTGGTTTACCGAGGACACAGTGGGGACATGATTCAGTTTTTGTGGTGGTTGACAAATTTTTGAAGATGGCACATTTCATTCCCTGCAAGAAGAGTAATGATGATGTTCAGGTGGCAGAATTGTTTTTCAAAGAAGTGGTGAGACTACATGGTTTCCCAAAGACCATAGTTTCAGATCGAGATACTAAGTTTGTTGGATATTTTTGGTGGACATTGTGGAAGAAGTTGAAGACAGATTTGAAGTTCAGTTCATCACATCATCCATAGACTGATGGACAGATAGAGGTGGTGAATAGAAGTTTGGGAAATTTGCTGAGATGTTTGGTTGGAGATAAGCCAACAAGATGGGATTTGATTTTACCATAGGCAGAATTTGCATACAATAATTTTGTCAATAGGAGCACTGGTAAATCACCATTCCAGATTGTATATGGAAGTAGTTCAAGAAATGCATCTGAATTGAGAAAGATAGATAAAGGAGAAATAAGTAGTGCTGAAGCTAAGGATTTTGTAGAACACTTGAAGAACATCCATGAGGATGTAAGGAAGCATATTACCAAGATGAATGCGTAGTATAAGGCTAAGGCAGATGAGAAAAGGAGGCATAAGGAATTTTAGCTTGGCGATGAAGTCATCGTTCATTTGCGAAAGGAGCGATTTTCAGTTGGTACATATAACAAGCTGAAAATGAAGAAGTTTGGACCATGTAAGATATTGAAGAAGCATGATTCAAGAAATGCATATGAGGTAGAATTGCCTAGTGAGTTGAATATTTCACCAGTGTTTAACATTTCAGATTTGACAGAGTATCATGAAGGAGGTGTTGAAGATGAGGTTACAACAGCACAGTGGAGTATTCCAGCAACTAGTTCAAATATCAAGGAGATTGAAGACATACTGGACAGTCATGTTGACAGAAGCACAAGGAACAGGACATATGAAGAGTATTTGGTCAAATGGAAAGGACGACCTATTGAAGATTCATCATGGCTAACAAAGGAGGAGGTTAACTATCTTGGTTTTCCTCTGCACACCTGAGTCGTGATAGGGTCACTTCTCAAATTACCCTGGGTGTCTGATGCAGGAGCATCCTGGGTGTCAGAGCAATCTTGCATCACCCAAAAATATTTTTGTTTTTGTATTCAATAAGGGCTATCTTGTGCAGAGTTGCTATTTATGGAAACTTGCTATTTTTAGTAAGTTGGTCTTACAATCTTGGAATGTTCTAATTTTACATATGGAGGTTCATCTCAGTCATATTAGCTTACCAGAAAAGTTTCATGGCTAGATCAGGTCTAGTTTTGAAGATATTGAAGATTTTCGGTATTGGCAGCAGGGCACAAAAACTTCAAACTTAGTTTTGAAGGCTTTAGAGGCCCCGAATGAGGTTGAAAATTTGGGTGACAGGCGCTTTGCACAAGTCAAGCCTGTAGAGCACTTCGTGGCATTTCCAGAATGGGGTTATAATAGCCAATCGGGTCAACGGGTGATGACTTATGGTCTTTGAAAGTTGGGTCACCTGAAATGGCGGAAAATAATTTTTCTTCACAATTTCTATTTGGGTTTGAAAACTCATTTTGAGCCGACTTTGATGTAATAAATTTTAAAATAAAATAATTCTATGTTTGGTCAGCCCTAAGGGCTAAATTTCTAGAACTTTCTCGGGCTGTGGAAATTGCCTATATAAAGAAGGCCCGTAGTGTTGTCTAGGGCAGTTCTGGGTAGTAGATCTGGGTATTGATTCGAGGTTTTGTCCTATAGAATATTGTAAGGGAATGCCCATGTGGCTTTGCATATTGTAATTCTGAAAGTTTGTAATTCCACATTTGTGGAGATAATAAGAAGCCAATTTTCTGTTCTTGCATATTATTTTTGTTGTTTCTCTATTTTTGTTATGTGTTTGTGGTATTAAGGGGAGCACCCTTCATCATATAGTCATTTCTTGTCTCACTATCTCTTTTTCCCCTCAGTATGTCTCTTCTCATCTCTTCCATATATCCATGTCCTCTATCAACTGTTAGGTGAAATGGTTTGCCTATCTTTGTATATCCTCTATCTATCCCTATAATCAGGCTACCTCTCCCAGTGTCCCCTATAAATCTATGCCAGTCTTTTTCATGGTAAACCATCCTTCATCAACTCATCCTTTGAGTATTGCCAGCTATTTCCGCATGCTCTCTTGCTGAGCCTTAGCCCTATCTTCTTTGTCCCTCTCTACTGCCCCTACTAACTCATCCTTGTCTTCTTTGTTCCTCTCTATTTCTCATACTACCTCAACCATCTCTTCTTTTCTCCTCTCATCTACCACTACTTCCTCTAATAATGTGACTTCTACCTAAAGAATGACTATCTTCTCTATATCCCCTTATATATCATCTCCTCATAGTCCTCCTAGCCCGATATCATTGTCCTCTAGTAGTGGCCCCTTGACACCTCCTCTTTATCCCTCTCCACTACTCTCAAGGCATGAGGAATCCCCCTATGCCTGGTCTCTTCACTATCCCTCTCCTTCTCTCTGTAGCCTGCCCATGTGCCCCACACTTGAATCCTAGCACTACAAGTGGTCTATCCTCTCCCTCTTCCTCCTCATCCCCCTCATCTCCCTCCCCACCATGCTCCTCATCCTCTGAATCTTTCTTCTCTCTAGCCTCTCTTTCTCTTGGCTCTATCAACCTCACTAGCTTGTGCCTATCCAACCATGTTGTGTACTCAACCATCACTCCTACATCTACCACCTATCTTTGTATTTCTAATATTACAATATTTATTTGTTCTTCACTTATCTATTACTCGGTGGCTTCTCTTCTCATCAGCTTCTCAGTAATCTTCTTCACACATGCAATCTCCACTTGCATTAATATAAACCATAACCACCATACATACATTACAATCTTCATACTCTAATCCATTTATATACAATTCTAGAAGCGGTGCTAGATGTTCTAGAATCATATTTTCAAGTGGTATTAGCATTGGTTACTCCTCCAATGCATATTATATCCTTAATTATCATTGGATAATCTCACCTTGTAATCATGTGTAATCATAATATTTTAATCTCCAATGTTCTTTTATACAATCTCCTCGAGATCAGTAAATTATTTTTTGTTCTCTATCCAGATTCAATGTACTTAAAAATTCTTCTGGTGTTGGCCTACTTTTCTTGGTAACACATTTTTCTTAACTTTTTAACTATTTTTTCTTCCTGGTTTAGTGCTTGGTACAACATGGGTCTTAGTGCTCAGTTTTGCCTTGCTGGGTGCCTATACTTGCTTCTGCTTTACCAAAATTCCCTATTCCTTATTTCCTTTACCAAATAGCTTTCTCTACTTTATCAACTTGTCTTTTCTTTATTACCAAATGAATTTGACAAAAAATATGACTTCCCCATAACTAATGACAAAAAAAAAATCTTATTAGTATAAAAAATGATTAAGTCCAAGAAGTAGTTTACTGGGTATAGGAGTATAGTTTTGGGTAGCGAGCACTACATATGATAAACTAAGTCTTGTGAACTTAGAAGAAGGTAATTTAGGATGTGGTATACCTCCAGTTAAGGATTCTTATGTTTTTAAGTTCAATTATGAAGATTAAAACTAGTTGAATTCATGCAATGATAGTGAAGCAATGATATAGAATAGTTGAATAGTCATGATGATTGAGGGAGTATAACGTGGAATCTAGATGTGCTAAGTTTTATATGGATTGGGTCCTAACCTAATTTTGATAATTTATGATCACAAACTTTGAATTTGATATTTGGATAACAATTGGTCATGATTTGTGATGTATTTGTGAGCTGTCTAGTTGAGGAATTGAGTATATATATAAAGAATTTTGAGAAGCGAAGTAGTGACAATATATGATCAACTATATAGATGCATTGTGATGTCAGCATCATAAAGTGTCTGGTGCCAGCAATAACTGGGACTACTTATGCATAGAATATGCTTGTATAAGTTCATTTTTGATAAATAATTATCACAAAGATAGATTTCTGATTGTAAGAGTAGTATGCTCATTATACACCTCTAATAGGGTTTTTTTATTCCTTTAACAAGAAAATGTGCTAATGTAATAATCAACTCCTAACAGGGCTAAGTCTCCTAATAGGGACACAATACTTTTAATACATATTCGTGTGTACCATCCCCACCAGGGTTTTCCTTGAGAACAAAATGATAGTGTTATGAGTTGTATATTTTCTATTTATGTTATTTTCATTTCAATAATTATATTGGTTAATCTGAAGGTTACTAAGTTCAAATTAAAAATATTGTAATATTGATTCACCCCCTCTTAGTATTACTTAATCCTAACATTCCATGGACTCCTGTATGGTAAGGGGTACTAAGGGGTGTTAGCACATATTAATGTGTCTTAGAACACCTTAAGGCCCCATATGACCCATTACCATACATTAGTGTATGGTAAGATGTCATAAGAGGTCATAAGGGATTATAGGACTCCTTAATCCCCCTTATGACCCCATAAGACCCCTTACCATACATTAGTGTATGGTAAGTTGTCTTAAGGGGTCTCAAGGGGTCCTCAGACACATTAATATGTCCTGGGACCTCTTAAGATCCTTTACAACCCCTTATCATACATTAGTGTTAGTAAGGGATCCTAAGGTGTTGTAAGAGATCATAAGGGGTCCTAGAATACATTAATGCATCCTAGAACCCTTTAGGACCCCTTAGGATGCCTTTCCATACACTAATGTATGGTAAGGGGTCTTATGATGTTGTAAGGGGTTCTAGGACACATTAATATTTCCTATGCCCCCCTAAGGTCCCTTACAAGCCCTTAGGACCCCTTACCATAAACTAATGTATGGTAAGTGGTTCTAAGGGGTCGTAATATGTCCTAGGACCCCTTAACACCCTAGGTTACAACCCCTTAGAACACCTTTCCATAAACTAATGTATGTTAAGGGGCCATAATGTGTCCTAGGGCCCCTTAACACCCCTTAAAACCACTTAGCATACATTAGTGTATGATAAGGCATCCTAAGGGATCATAAGAGGTCATAAGGGGTCCTAGGAAACATTAATGTGCCCTAGAACCCCTTACGACCTCTTAGGATGACTTATCATACATTAGCGTATAGTAAGGGGTCTTAATGGGTCATAAGAGGTCACAAGGGGCCCTATGACATAATAATTTATCCTAGGACCATTTATAATGCTTTAGCACTCATTTCCATACATTGATGTATGGTAAGGTCTCTCAAGGGGCTATAAGGGGTCCTAAGACACATTACAACCTTAGGACCCCTTACCATACATTAGTGTATGGAAAGGGGTCCTAAGGGGATGTAACAGTTCTTAAGGGGATGTAAGGGTGCATTAAGATCCCTTAAGACCCCTTACCATACATTAGAGTATCGAAAGGGGTCCCAAGACACAATATGACCCATTAGGACCGCTTATTATACTTTAGTTAATCGTAAGGGGTCCTATGGGATCATAAGGGGTCTTAAGAAGTCCTATGACCCCTTATGACATCTTATGACCTGTTGCAAAATACAATAATCTATTATAAGGGAACCTAATAGTTTCTAGGACATGGGACCCCTTAAGATGGCTTTAGACCTATTACCACACATTATTGTATGGTACATGATCTTAAGGAGACTTAAGTGGTCCTAGGAGAGAGAGAGAGAGAGAGAGAGAGAGAGAGAGAGAGAGAGAGAGAGAGAGAGAGAGGAGAGAGAGAGGAGAGAGAGAGAGAGAGAGAGAGAGAGAGAGAGAGAGAGAGAGAGAGAGAGAGAGAGAGAGAGAGATGCTTTCCTAATATGATATCTTGCCAATGCTTCTTCACGTAGTCTTTGATTAGTTTTAGGTGAATACTTTTGTGTACTCTTATTTACTCTTGTCCTTTTATTTCCCATTCCTTTTCTTTGAAAATGTTCTTTTAAAATTTCACAAAATAAAACTAAATACACTTCCAAATTTATTTATTCTTCAAAATGTGAATTACTCTTCAAATTTCATGTTTAGAAAGTTTTAAAAAACCTATTTATTAATATGAAACCATTAATAGCCTAAAAATATATTAAATCAGTGGACCAGGGTTTCTATCAAAAGTCGTTACATGTTTTTGATCGAATGTGGTTGATTTAATAATTTTAGGCCCGCAAAAGTACCAGGAGATTTCAATAGAAACCTCTTTCAATATAAAGTTGTTTTGATAGAAACCCCCCAATTAGCATAGTTCTCCAAAGGCCAAGAAAAAATTAAAGTTTTCAAGCCTTTGAAGCTCAATTTGTGGGCACAAATGGGACAAAATTGAAAAATCCATATGCAAGACACAATTACTCGGAACTAACTTTCCAATAGTTGTAATTTTAATAAATTTTGTGTTTATTATGTATATATTTTTTGACATCAATCAAGTGTAGTTTTTTTACCAAACATCAACCTTTGTGATCAATGTTCACAAAAAAATATTAAATGAGAGAAAAAAAATTCTCAAAAATATCTATGCACTAGGTATTGAAGTCTTCTTTCTATCAAAACAAAAAATTAAAATTGGACAAATACACAACAAGTTACAAGCTATGAAGTGAATGTATGTCTAAATTACGGTTAACTAAACTTCAAACATTAATAAAATATGAAATACCAAGGATAGTCATGAAACCAATTGCAAACACTAGATATGGTTGTTAGAAAACTAATTTTGAAAGAATTAGCTCGATGTTTTTTTTAGAAAAAAAGTTATTCTTTATGAAGTGAGTGTTACTCTTTAAAAGTGTGTTTTTCAACAACATACTAGTTTTTGTGGGAGATCGAAAAATTGATTCAAATCAATTCCAATTTTTTTGAAAAAAATAATTTAGAATCTAGAAATAAAATCCTAAAATTCTCTCCATCTTCCAATTTGTAACGGTCTAGTGACAATCTGCATCCGAAAGTAGTTTTTTTTTTCAGAATATACATTTTAGTGTCTGTCTAGGCGAAAAAGTGTAACCCACTATTGTGGGTTCACCCAATTTCTTCAAGAGAAGAGATGGAATTCAATGTATCTAAGAGGCAAGAAGATCCAAACTCTAATACTAAGTTACATTTGGAACAAGCCATTTTTTTCATAAATTTGGAGAGGCTCTTAAATATAAAAGTTTAAGTTACCATTTAAATATTTTAATTATGGTGATGTGGGATAGTTTGTGTGAAGTTCCCATACAAATATTCTATTAATGAAGAACAAAAGAATGGGAATGATTTCTTTTCAAATAGGAAGAACGCTTAGAAGAATAAAAAACATTTCTTTATTGCTGATGACATTACTTATCCAATGATGATGATCGATGCACTTATGGGAATGAGGGGGGAAAAGGCTCTATTCATGGCTATGGGGACTATTACGGGTGATGTGGGAGGAATGAAGTAAAAAAAAAAGATGATGGGCTAGATCTTGTTGACTAATTTTATTTTGTTGGAAGGTAAATCAAAATATTGTAGAAGAGAATTACATAGGAAGTAAAAAATAAAGACAAGTTATCTAAGAATCTTGAGAAGGAAGAGAAGCAAGTCATGAACATGAAAATACAAGAGGAAGAAGAAAAGAGAATAGAAGAAGCTATGATAGAAAGGTTGTTGAGAAGAGAAAATGATTGTAACTCAAAGAAAAAAATGTGACATTAAGAAATGATCTGGAGAAGGAGAAAAGTCAACTAAAATTGAAGTTTGGAAAGAGAACTAAGATCTTATACGAGATCACAAGTAGCCAAATATTATCACAATCAAAACTAGTATAAGATTCAATGAGATACAAAATAAGAAGGTGACAAAGTAATCTAAGAAGTCTATTGCTAAGAATCTAAAAGAGAATAACTTTAGAAATTCAAGATCAAAATAATTTGAAACAGCAAAAGCCAACAAGAAGGAAGATGATGGCTTCACTCAAGTGCACAAACATAAGAAGAGATCTTGAAAACAAGCTTGAAGAGGACAATAATCTACTATGAGGCTTAATTGTTCATTTTATTGTGTGACTATTTCAATTGAAATCAAACTGATTAATAAAATAATGGATTGTAGAAAGATTCCTAGAAGGAAAAATAACTTTGATAGCAGAAATGTCTTTGAACCTTTGATTGATTTTAAACATTAGTGCAATGATTTTAGTCATCTTACAAGAAATATTAAATTTTCTAAGTCCTAAGATAGATATTAAAGAAGATACGTTAACAAGCCACTAGAGTGAAATAGAGAAAGTTGAGAGAGAAGACAAAAGGGAAAAAATTAGAAAAATCCATCGTTGTTTCTTAGACTGCACTTCATGCTAATAAAGAGAAAAATCTATAGATCATTGATAGAGAATGTTCAAGTAGACAATGTGAACTTCATTAACTTCAGAAATTTTGATTGAGGAGATGTCAGTCTCGGTAAAATCTCTAGAGCTAAGATTACATGTAAGCGTACTTTGAGTCTTGACGGTGGAAAGAGCAAAACCTATGATTTCCGAAATGTATAACATAATGTGGGTATCAGTCATCTAGGAATGACACCAATGCTTCACAATACCATAAGAATTAGTCACCCGAGACCACAATGAGATATAAATATCCTCTAACAATCTGTCATCACTAAATAGCATCCACATACGAAGGTGTCCTTATCGTTATGACACAAGAATCTGGCCGTCACTTTAAATCGGCTCAATTATGTAAAGGAGTTAAGAAATTAATGCCTTTCAACAGCTTCAAATGCAATTCAATTATTCGCAAAGCCAGAGAATAATTCTTGTAACCCAGAGGTAACATGTCACCCCCAATCCCTCGGGTAACATGCCATGAATGAGCTTAAACCAAAGGCCAAATTTCCAGTTTGGTCTCGAGCTCTTCCTAATGGCATTGACAGTGATCAAAGAGTCAACCTTAATATGAGGTCGCCTCACTTTTAGTTCCAATCCTAGTCTTAGCCCAAATAGAGAAGCTCTAAATTCAGCTATATTTTTTGTGGTTTCGCCCAGGTCCACCGATATTTGTCATTGTAGTCATGTGCAATGGATCTGCAACCACTGAGGAGGGCCCAGATTACTTTTAAATGCTGCATCAAAGTTCATCTTAACCAATCTGTAAGACTTTAATGCAGACCATGTGAAATTACGAGGAAGATCATCCTTCCTAGCCCATTAATGGAGGTTATTGAAAACTTTTATTAAAAAACAAATCTAATATTTACAAATATAAATAAAATTCATATTAAATGTTCTTATTAATATGGAAATGTTTTCATTTTATTTAAAACTATCGATTTGCAAACATATGGAAGAAAATTCATACGGGAAACATTTGAAAATTTCGGATCATAAAGGAATTTCTAAACAAAAACAAAAACTCCTTTATCTTCCCAATGCAAGGAGACTTTCAGTTGGCAGAGAAATAAAGTTACAGATGCCAGATCGAGCAATTATGATGTAGCTTTTACATGTTTTTCGCAAGAAAAAGATGCAGAGATAGCATTATTAATCTCATGCACAACAACGATAAAAGTGACAATTTTAACTTGTAATTACAAGAGAAACAAATATAGAGTTTGAAGTTGCTATTAATGCTATACACCAGCCATAGAAGTAGGCGATTTGCCATAAATTTATAAGTTAAAACAAAGAAAAATGCAGTTTGGGAAGTGGTTGGTAAGGTCAAGAGTAGAAAGAAAGCGAGTTGGAGAGAGATTTTGGCAATTTGTTTAGGGTCGCATTTGGAAACAAACATTTAACTCGGTCATATGGCTTGTCTATGTATCCATTTTCTAGCCAAAAAAAAATGTAAAGTTGTATTTGTTGTCTTTGGTTTTTAGTCACAAATGTGTGAGAAATAGTTTTCATGCCTCGGATACATTTTTCTTCTTAGTATTTTGCACGTGTGTTGAGTAGGACATCTACATCAACATCATCTCGTGAAATTGATGAGGGAGGGGAGCGGTGGCGAGGGGAGGGGTTTCGAATGAAGGCCTTCCAGGCTTTCAGACTCAAACGAACACTAAAAAGTATCTTTGTTTGAAGCCACTATTTAAGCAAAGGAAGTTGCCAATTTTTTTTGGAAACTTCATTTTTTCTTCGGGGGTGAAAGTATGAATCACTATTGCGAGATCACTCTAATACTTTTGAGTTTTAAGCTTTTATCAACATGCTTAAAATTGAAACATAGTAGTGACACCCTTGATGAGATATCTAGTGAAAAGTTTCAAATGTAAGGAAAATAAGGAAGGAAAAATAATAGAATCGTGATGAATCCAAGAAGATAGAAGAAACGAAGAATAACTTCAAGCAAATGTGGAACCAATAAAAGAACTTTGGAAAGCTAGTTCCTAAACAAATTGCTCCAACTAGATATCATAAATCTTTCAATGGTAATTATTATTTTCCTGATAAGGTTGGACATAAGGTTGTTGAATGTAGATGTAGGTTTAATTCATTAAGGGAAAGATATAATGCTTCACACCTATTTCATGGTGTCAATACTATACTATACTTACAATTAATTTTGTCACAAAGCTAATGAATGCATACGTAGTAATAATGAAGGGTAAGTGCACCAAGTTGCTGGTCAAAAAAGTGGCCACATGAAAGAAAAAATTCAAAATTTTACAAAACCCGAATGACTTATTTTAAAATTCAAAACATTTATGCTATAAAAAATAGAGCCATTTTGAGCTTAAAAAATAATTTAAAAACCTTATAGTTCTTCATAACCCACGTGGGTTATGAAGAACTAAAAGTTATTTAAAAACCTTATCAAAAGACACCAAATTATCATCATTTTGTTATAATATAAAACTTAATAACACTAAAATAATTTCAAGAACAATCCAAAAAATAAGAGAAATCAATCATTTGAAATCAAATACAACAAAAAAAAAAAAAGAGAAAACTTGTTGGATACTGTCGCAGAAAGACGTGAAAAATAGCAGCAGGACATTGGAACAAGTTGCAAAACAATTTTTTCGGCGATTGGGAATAATGTATTTAGCTCAATGAAACACGTACTCATTCCATTGAGCTAAAAAGGTTAACGTCCATACTTTCTCATAATGTGTGCAAGTTCTATGGAACTAAAACTTATATGCAAGCTTTCAGTTCTACATAAACTGCATATGGGTTATATACATATAGATACAGATATAGATACATGTACATGTACCTGTATATATATATATATATATACTTTCTCATAATGTGTGCAAGTTCTATAGAACTAAAACTTATATGCAAGCTTTCAGTTCTACATAAACTACATATGGGTTATATACATATAGATATAGATATAGATACATGTACATGTACCTATATATATATATATATATATATATATATATATATATATATATATATATATATATATATATATATATATATATATATATATATATATATATATATATATATATATATATATATATATATATATATATATATATATATATATATATATATATATATATATATATATATATATATATATATATATATATATCTGTGTGTGTGTGTGTGTGTGTGTACACACACACAGAGGGGGAGGGGAGAGATGAGATTGAGCTCAATGAGGATAATTAGGGCTTAGAATACACAAAGACAATGATGACATAAGGAAGATGGGAGAGACAGGAAATGAGAAGATTCATGCCTATATACAAACATATATATACATATCTATATAAGTATATGTATATATAACTATAGATATGCATATATACATACATAGAGAAATATCATATATGTAGATCTATACATATGTGTAGTGTATTACACATTTACAAGAAAATGTTTTTATGTCTTCATAACATGTAAGAGTTATGTAGAATTTGAAATTGTGCTTTTGTTTTTCAAAACCTGAGTGGGGAATTTTGTATATCAAAACCCGTATGGGTTTTGGCTTGGTAAAAGGGTTGGAAAATGACCCTAAGGATCGCAATCCCATTTTTCCCTCCATTTTTTTCCTTTTACACATTTTTTCAACTTCAAACTTTATTTCTTGACTTTTTCATCATCAAGTTTACAAATGATCAAGTGGGTATCTATAAAATTACCTCCATACTCTCACATGTCTTCTCATCTTTCTGCCCATATAATTTCTTTCTATTTTTGCACAACATTAGCATAGTAAACTATAATTTTCTTATCTAGTGTCTTGACAGTCCTCACAGACACATGTCTACCATTTTATAAATAACTTTTGATCTACTTGACCAAAGTTAAAGAAAATTACCTATTATTGTTCTATAGTAGATTCTATCAATTATTTTGATGTAAGTTATACCCAGCACACGAATGGATAACATATTATTAGGATGTAGTCAATTCAAAAATCATATAAAAAGACTGAAGAAAAAATTACAAAAAAATACGCAACTTATAGATCTCAATCTTACCCATCATCCTACCAAAGGATTTAATGCAAAATACTAAATCGAACTATATATTTTGTGAAGTGCATGAAAAACATCTATGTCATGTGTCAGCATGTGTTCAGTATCCAAGTTCTTAACTTTTAAAATTCAAGCCCTACAAATCAATTCTTCCAAATTTTCTTATCCTTATGATCATTTGTGCTAATAATGTTTTTATGAAGTTATGCTTTATAAAGTGATGTTGCTGGTCATTAAACTTGAACCACAAAGTTCAAGGTTCAAGGTTCAAAATACAAGGGTCTGAAGGTACAAATTCAAATGCAATTTCAAAAGGTGCTTGATATGCATTGTCAAACTTGAACCTTGAACCACAAGTTCAAAGTTCAAGGTTCAAAGTGCAAGTTCAAATTCGCAAGTGCAATATGCATTGCCGATCTTGAATATTGAACCACAGAGTGCAAAGTTAAAGGTTCAAGATTCAAAATGTATTTGGTCTCAAACAGTAAGCTCCTAGAGTCTTTGTATTTGTTCAGTGTAATGTGCACTCCATGGATTGAATTTTAAATCTTGATCCTAAAGTTCAAAGTTCAAGGTTCAATATTTGAAAGGTACAGTTCATAGTTTAAAGTTACAATTTAGAAATAGCATCAAGGTTGAATAGTGACAATGGTGGATACTCTTTTTGAAGAGTATTACAGAAGTGTCATCATCAGAAAGGAAGTGTCTAGTGGATATAATGTATTGATGGAGAAATTGATAATATAAAGAAAATATTGGGAGGATTTTTTGGAAATATGCTTCTGCATGAGAATACAGTTATCTAGTGAAAAATAAGAGCATTAAATTTTATCCAAATAATTTCAGCTATGTGCTATTGGGGCAAAGGTATTTTGTCATGGTTTCCAAATGTATTTAAAGAAATTGACTGTGTTTCAAAGGCTTTCAAGACAGTCACATACATTGGCATATGCAGACCGAATGAGAACATCAATATTGTTTTTATGTGCTAATCATGTTTGCAAGTTAATTCATTGGTAAAACAAATGAATTAACAGAGTCACCGATGCAAAAAAGATTTAAGGTATGGCCTCGTAAAATAATTCCCAGCCTAGAGCATTCCAGTGGATAATGTTTTCTTGTAAAATGAAAATGCATTCAAACATTGGCAGCAATGGGTAGAACTTTGGAGAAATTAATGTAGTTACGAAAAGAGTGCAGGCAATGCATATAAACTATTTGACATAATGTTGACCCAAGCATTAAAGCTAGTCATCTATTTGGAGGGGTTTGTTGTGCAAATACCTTAAGGAGAAAAATAAATTAGGATATATCAAATCCATTGCAACCCCATAATACATTATAGAGGCACTCATGCAGGTTAACAGATGATAACTGTTTCAAAGAATTTCTTCAGCAACTTGTAATTACGAATTTGTTGATGACTGAAAAACAATCATGTTGCGGGGGGCATAACTTTCAACTCCACTGTTGGATCAAGTTGAATTTTGGATATGTTTTAAAAAACCTATTTTTTCTAAATTCTCAGCAAAGTGATTTCAAAAAATATATCTGGTTTGAAAGAAATGAATAGAAAAATACGGGTTTGTAAAATAAAACATATTTCTAGATTTATTTTTGATAACAGAAAAATTAGTCTTAGTGCAGGCACCATAACTTTTCACTCCACCATTGGATTTGACCAAATTTTGGATATGTTGTTAATATCTAAGTTATGAATCCTTTAACTCGAGAGATCTAGAAAATATATCATGGTAAAAAATTTATGAAGGACTGTGTATGGGTCTATATGGAAATCCAACAAGTATCCAATTTGCAAAAGAATTTCTTCAGAGAACAGAATGAAAGAGTTATTAAGGCCATGTCACACGCAAAATATTAATGATAAGTGTGGACTATGTTCTTTAATGAAATGAGGAATATAAAAGATAACCGAGGACACATGGTAGTTACTTCCTAGTGGAATGATTTTACCTACATCATGACATAAAAAAATTAACAAGGAGACAATATATGAATTTTGAAACAAGACATGGAACAAGGGAAAAAAAGTTAGTTTCCAAGAATCAGATCTAAAAAATGAAAAGGTTACGAGAAGTAAAAGGTAAAAAGGTAAATTTCTAAGAATCAGTTACAATAACTGTGCAAGACATTATATATTTCAAAAGACTTGACATATTCTGGGTTCAGTTTCTTCCTTTCTAGCAGTCAGTTGGCTACAGGAAGGGAAATCATTTTTTTGGTTATTGAATGTGATAGAGGAGAAAGAGGAGTGTATATTTTTCATTTTACAGACTTTTTTATCGGTCAAAGGTAAGGTAATCAGTCATTTATCTTACTTTTTGACGAAGGGTGCTCCCCTTAATACCACAAACACTTAACAAAAATAGAGAAACAACAACAATAATATGCAAGAACAGAAAATTGGCTTCTTACTATCTCCACAAATGTGGAATTACAAACTTTCAGAATTACAATATGCAAAGCCACATGGGCATTCCCTTACAATGTTCTGTAGGACAAAGCCTTGAATCAATACCCTGATCTACTACCCAAAACTGTCCTAGACAACACTATGGGCCTTCTTTATATAGGCAATTTCCACCGCCCGAGAAGGTTCTAGAAATTTAGCCCTTAGGGCCGACCAAACTTAGAATTATTTTATTTTACAATTTATTACATCAAACCTGGCTCAAAATGAGTTTTGAAACCCAAACAGAAATTTTGAAGAAAAATTATTTTCCGCCATTTCAGGTGACCTAACTTTCGAAGACCATAAGTCATCACCCATTGACCCGATTGGCTATTATAAACCCATTCTGGAAACACCACGAAGCACTCTATAGGCTTGATTCGTGCAAGGTGCCCATCACCCAAATTTTCAACCTCATCTGGGGCCTCTAAAGCCTTCAAAACTGAGTTCAAAGTTTCTGTACCCTGCTGCCAATACCAAAAATCTTCAATATCTTCAAAACTAGACCTGATCTAGCCATGAAACTTTTCTGGCAGGCTGATATGACTGAGATGAACCTCCATATGTAAAATTAGAACATTCTAAGATCATAAGACCAACTTACTAAAAATATCAAGTTTCCATAAATAGCAACTCTACACAAGATAGCCCTTATTGAATACAAAAACATAAATATTTTTGGGTGATGCAAGATTGCTCTTACACCTAGGATGCTCCTGCATCAGACACCCGGGGTAATTTGAGAAGTGACCTTGTCACGACTCATGTGTGCAGAGGAAAACCAAGATTATTAACCTCCTCCTTTGTTAGCCATGATGAATCTTCAATAGGTCATCCTTTCCATTTGACCAAATACTCTTCATATGTCTTATTTTTTGTACTTCTACCAACATGACTATCCAGTATGTCTTCAATCTCCTTGATATCTAAACTGGTTGCTGGAATACTCCACTATGCTGCTGCAACCTCATCTTCAACACCTCCTTCATGATACTCTGTCAAATTTGAAATGTTAAACACTGGTGAAATATTCAGCTCAATAGGCAATTCTACCTCATATGCATTTCTTGAATCATGCTTCTTCAGTATCTTACATGGCCCAAACTTCTTCATTTTCAACTTGTTATATGTACCAACCGAAAATCGCTCCTTCCACAAATGAACCATGACTTCATCTCCAACCTAAAATTCCTTATGCCTCCTTTTCTCATCTGCCTTGGCCTTAAACTATGCATTCATCTTGGTAATATGCTTCCTCACCTCCTCATGGATGTTCTTCAAGTGTTCTGCAAAATCCTCAGCTTTAGCACTGCTTATTTCTCCTTTATCTATCTTTCTCAATTCAGATGCATTTCTTGGACTAATTCCATATACAATCTGGAATGGTGATTTACCAGTGCTCCTATTGACAGAATTATTGGATGCAAATTCTGCCTGTGGTAAAATCAAACTTCTATTCTGCACCTCTGTCTATCCATCAGTCTATGGATGATGTGATGAACTGAACTTCAAATCTATCTTCAACTTTTTCCACAATGTCCACCAGAAATATCTAACAAACTTAGTATCTCGATCTGAAACTATAGTCTTTGGTAAACCATGTAGTCTCACCACTTCTCTGAAAAACAATTCTGCTACATGAACAACATCATTAGTCTTCTTGCAGGGAATGAAATGTGCCATCTTTGAAAATCTATCAACTACTACAAAAATTGAATCATGTCCCCACTGTGTCCTCGGTAAACCAAGAACAAAGTCCATACTGATATCCTCCCAAAGCTTCTCCGGTATAGGTAAAGGCTGATACAACCCTATATTCTGCTTCACTCCTTTTGCCATCTGACATACTCTGCAACTCTGTACAAACTTCTTCACATCTTGTTGCAATTGTGGCCAATACTAATTTTTACTAACCAAAGCAAGAGTTTTATCACGACCAAAATGTCTAGCCAATCCTCCACTATGCTTCTCCTTGATGAGATTCTCCCTCATAGAACTTCGTGGAATGCACAACTGACTCCCTCTGAATAGCATATCATCTTGGATGATGAAATCCAACCATTTAATCTTGTCTAGAGTAACAATTTCTATACAAGCTTTCCAAGCTTCACCAAAATCAGGATCCCTTGGATACAAATTCTTGAGTTCCTTGAACCCAACCACCTTAATCTGCATCTCTGTCAGCAATAGTTTCCTTCTGCTAAGAGCATTTGCAACCTTGTTAGACTTTTCACTTCTATGTTTCAAAACAAATGTATAACTCTGCAAAAACTCAACCCATTTCAAATGCCTCTGATTCAACTTTCCTTGACTATTCAAATATTGCAAAGCTTGATGATCAGTATACAAAACAAACTCCTTAGGAAGCAGATAGTGCCTCCACTTTTTCAATGCCTGAACGATAGCATAAAATTCCTGATCATAAACAGAATATTTTCACTTGGCATCATTTAACTTCTCACTGAAATAAGCAACAGATTTACCTTCTTGGCTCATAACAGCTCCTATTGCAGTACCACTAGCATCACAATCTACTTGAAACACCTTATTAAAATCTAGAAGTGCTAAAACAGGTTGTTCTGTAACTTTTTGTTTCAACAATTGAAAACTTTTTTCTACCCCATTAGTCCACTTAAACTCTTTTCTATCCCCTCTCATTGTTTCAGTCAAGGGTCCACAAATACTGCTAAAATTTTTGATAAACTTTCTGTAAAAGCTAGCCAAACCATGAAAAGATCTTACTTCAGTAGAACTCCTTGGAGTAGGCCATTCAAGGATAGCCTGTACCTTCTCTGGGTCCATTTTTAGACCTTCTGTTAAAACTTCAAATCCCAAATACACTAACTCTTTCTTCACAAAACTGCACTTCTTCAAATTAATCAACAATTTCTCATCTTTCAACTTTTCAAACACCATACGAATATGCATCATATGTTCCTCCAATGTCTTGCTAAAAATCAAAATATCATCTAGGTAAACAATGACAAACTTACCCAGAAATTCTTTCAGAACCTCGTTCATGAGCCGCATGAAAGTGCTCGGTGCATTGGTTAGCCCAAAAGGCATGACTAACCACTCATATAGTCCTTCCTTTATCTTGAAGGTAGTCTTCCATTCATCTCCTTCTCAATTCCGATTCTGGTGATATCCACTCTTCAGATCTATCTTTGAGAAATACACAGCTCCACTCAAACAATCCATAATATCATCCATTCGTGGCAATGGAAACCTATACTTGATTATGATCTTGTTTATTGCTCTGGAATCTATACACATCCTCCATTCTCCATTCTTCTTTGGTGCTAGTACCACTGGTACAACACATGGACTTAGACTCTCTCGAATCAACCCCTTCTGCAACAACTCGTGTACTTGTCTGTTCGACTCTTCACTTTTTGTTGGTGTCATTCTGTGTGCTGCCTTGTTTGGCAAACTGGCTCCTAGAATCAAATCCATCTGATGACTAATCTTCCTTACCGGTGGTAATCCATCATGTACATTATCAGATACAATATCCTAAACTTCATTCAACAAATCTGCAACCTCTACAGGTACATCCTCTACTTTTTCTTTACCAACTTTTGGAGTTAAAGAAAAACACACATGCTCATGCCTCATACCATCTAGGAATTTTCTTCCATCAACAAATGTTATTCTTGCATTACCACATACCTTTTCTTCGGTCTCCTTCAATTGTTTTAGCTTATGTCGCACTCCATCCTTTGTCAGGGAATAGGTATTCGCATGCCCATCGTGTACAACACATCTGTCAAACTGCCATGGTCTACCCAACAACATATGACATGCATCCATAGAGATGATATCACATAGTACTTCATCTTGGTACTCACTGATCTTGAACTTTACCAGGCACTGTTCACTGACCATGACCTTGTGGTCACTCTGCACCCAGGCAATCTGATTGGATGTGGGTGTTTCTGTCTCTTGAGCTTCAACTTTTTCACCATCTCTTCTGACACTAAATTGTCAGTGCTTCCACTATCAATAATCACATCACAGCATTTACCCTCACACTTGCATCTAGTGTGAAATAGGCTCCTCCTTTTTTCATGTTCATTCTCACTACTCAGCAAGACTCTTCTGTTAATTAGCATTTCTCCTCTTTCAGCATCTTCAGAATTTGATGATCTAGCATCTTCATCTACATGTGCAACTCTGACCTGGCCTTCATTTCTCCTGTCTGTTCTGCCTTGGCACTAAGGACATTCAAATGCCCTATGACCTTCTTCTCCATAGTGAAAACATGTTCCACGAAAGCCTCCTCTTCCAGATCCTTGTCCTCTTCCTCTTCCTCTCTGATCTCTATTACTCTGATCCTGGAAATGATTGGAATTATTTCCTCTCTAATTTTGACTGCTACTAGCCTCATCCTTCTTTTTCAGATCTTCATTACGGCCACCATATGACCGTCTGCCAGATCTTCCACCACGACCTCTTCCATTTTGTCTGCTCTTAAACTTCTTGTTCAAATTTTCCTCTACTTTTAGGGCAAACTGGTATGCCTCCTCAATACTATTCATTCGAACTAGATTCAACTCCTCCTGAATGCTTGGCCTTAACCCATTAAGGTATCGGGCAACTTTCTCCTTATCAAGTTCTGCATGGCTTTTTCTGATGAGGAGTCGATAGAACTCCTCTTTATACTCCTGAACAGATCTTCCTGCTTGCTTCAAACTTTGCATTTTCTTTAGTAGGTCAAGCTCATAATCAACAGGAATGAACTATCACTTCAATTTATCCACCATCCAATCCCATCTTGTGATTTTATCTTTCCCTCTTCTATTTTGCTCCAATTGAATTTCTTGCCACTAGATCTTCGCATGACCTTTCAATCTAGCATTCATAAATTTGACCCTATCAGGATCCTCAACATCTTCATACTCAAAATATTCCTCACATTCATTGATCTAGTCGATCAGTTCCTCTGGGTTAAGATTTCCAGAAAATGTAGGAACCTCAATCTTAGGTCTTTTCCCAATCTTGGAAATCGCCCGAAAAAGTCTTTCTTCCTCCTGGTTCATAATTTTAGCTTCTCCTTCTTGATATTCTTCTTTGGCTTCATCCTCACTTTCATCTCTGACATTGAGATTCATTCCTCTATGAATCTCTTCTTGTAATGCTCGCACTTGTCTCTGTAGCTCTCTAACCTCAGGTGTCGCAGCACCAGCTCTTCCACCACGCTCTCTTCGTGGAGGTATTTTTGTGATGTGCGCTGAAACCCTAACCATGGTCCTAGTGCAAACTACCTCACAGTCGGCGATCTGTTTACACACTCAAAAACTCCTACTCTGATACCACTTGATGAAGGGTGCTCCCCTTAATACCACAAACACTTAACAGAAATAGAGAAACAACAACAATAATATGCAAGATCAGAAAATTGGCTTCTTGTTATCTCCACAAATGTGGAATTACAAACTTTCAGAATTACAATATGCAAAGCCACATGGGCATTCCCTTACAATGTTCTGTAGGACAAAGCCTCGAATCAATACCCTGATCTACTACCCAGAACTGCCCTAGACAACACTACGGGCCTTCTTTATATAGGCAATTTCCACCGCCCGAGAAGGTTCTAGAAATTTAGCCCTTAGGGCTGACCAAACTTAGAATTATTTTATTTTACAATTTATTACATCAAAGTCAACTCAAAATGAGTTTTGAAACCCAAACAAAAATTTTGAAGAAAAATTATTTTTCGCCATTTCAGGTGACCCAACTTACGAAGACCATAAGTCAACACCAGTTGACCCGATTGACTATTATAACCCCATTTCAAAAATGCCACGAAGTGCTCTACAGGCTTGATTTGCGCAAAGTGTCCATTACCCAAATTTTCAACCTCATCTGAGGCCTCTAAAGCCTTCAAAACTGAGTTCGAAGTTTCTGTACCCTGCTGCCAATACCGAAAATCTTCAATATCTTCAAAACTAGACTTGATCTAGGCATGAAAATTTGCTGGCAGGCTGATATGACTGAGATGAACCTTCATATGTAAAATTAGAACATTCCGAGATCGTATGATCAACTTACTAAAAATAGAAAGTTTCAATAAATAGCAACTCTGCACAAGAGAGCCCTTATTGAATACAAAAACATAAATATTTTTGGGTGATGCAAGATTGCTCTTACACCCAGGATGTTCTTGCATCACTTTTATATTCTAAATAGGGAGAAATCCAATTTAAATCTGTTGGTTTGAGTTCACATTTCTCTGATTGTAAATGATCTATTGGTTATTACAATAATATTTCTAATATATTCTTGTTTCATGCATCAATTATTTGTGTGTTCTAAAATCAGTTGGTTTCATTCATCTACATTTGAAAAATGGGTATTGAATCTTCCTTGTGCTTCTCTGTAGTGGGGAAGACTAAGTGAATAGTTTGTTGGTCATTTATTGGTCTCTCTCTCTGAGTCTTTTAAATCTGAAACTGCATTCATCTTATGGTGATGAGTGAATGTTAGGCTACCTTCGTGTCTTCTAGTTGAAGACATATTTAGTTATTTAATTTATTTTAAATCTTAAGAGGGAGTTGTACCTCTCAATTCAAAGGAAGATTATCAATTCAATGATAATCTATCCAACTGCTAGTAACATTTGTACTTTCATCTAGGCATTGTGAATCAGTTTGTGTTGACATTTTTGAAGTGCAAATCTGTTTATTAACATTATGTTTTTCTAAACAAATTATGAATATTTTTTTGTGTGTGATATGTTTGGCCCTCTTAAACTTAACCATTTAAAAAACCTTTAGTAGTTTAGAAACTAGATTTATAGTACTACGATTCTTATTTTTTACACAACTCCTAGTTTTGACTGCATTACCATCAAATTTCTCTATGAAGTTCAAGTTTACCCGATTTCAAAAAAAGTGGCCACTTATAACCCCCTTTTTGCACAGCATCTTGGTGCACTTAGCCTAAATAATTTAATATTATATAAGGTAATATCTATGAGTACTCAATATTTTAAAGGCTACTACTACATGTGCAAAAAGTCTGGTCACAAGACTGTTGAGTATAGATCTAATGTAGTCAAGACCAAAGAATCCCCATAGGCTATGTCCAATATTGTAGCAAGAGCCAACACAATAGAAATCAAAAAGTAACACAAAAATAATGTGGCCAAACAATAATAGCATTATTATTAGGAAACATCCAATTCATCGGATTACATTCAACATGTCGAGTTGCAAGGCCTTTCTAGTTACAACCACATTTAATAAAAACAACAAGGATTAGATCCTCAATTGATCATGAAAACCTCTAGAGTGATCCTCTCTCAGCTCTCTACTACACTTCACCCTTTAAAGGATACTCCATCCTACTCCCAATTACAACCACAAGCCCTACATTTATACACACTAGCTACCAGAAGTCAACATTCAATATTTTACATATCCCTAGAGAAATGTAATATGCCTAGTCGGCTTAGATCCCAAATAATTACAACAATTAATTATTTCATCGGGCATGATCCAACTACCACCTCAACCACACAAATAATAACATCAAATAATGCACCATAAGAAACCACAACTCACGACTCTTCACCACAAGCCAAATCTCACAAACCATGCCACCTCAAGAGGTGTGATCTTAGATATAGCCTCAAGAAACAAAAATGACCAAACACTTTTCACCACATACCCCAAAGACTCCCATAACTCCACCACAATCTTAATCTTAATAAAATTACCGCAACCACATGGAAATCCAACAATCCATAAGGAAATCCATCCAACCACCAAAAAATCAAGATGCTCCTGCATTAGACACTCGGGGTTAATAGAAAAATGTGTTCCACACTTTGTTCCTGCAAGAAAATATGAACTCCACCTTAGCTTAACCATCAATTTCCCAATCTTAAAATGCAAGAAGATCAAACAGTACACAAAAAACCTTTGCTTCTTTAAATAAAACCTCTGAACTATATACACTACAACCAACTAGTCAACACACCAACTAACATGAACAAAGTGATCAACAACCTCACAACAATTCGCCAACAACAAATTGATCAGCAACATACCCATAAACTAGATCTGTAAATCATGACCCACAAGAGGATCATTATAAAAAATGAAAACCCTATCCATCACCACCAAATACAGATCAATAATTCCATCGGCATTCACACCCTCACATCCACCAAGTAATCTTTACCACAAGTCACCCTCCAACTGAAATAAGTTATTATGCAACTCTCTAGAAACACCATGCATAGGAGCACAACAAAGAGTATCAACAAAAATAACACCCATACTACAAGAAACAACAGACTCATCAACCAACCCAATAAGGTCACTATATTTAGCCGAAGGAATATCAATTCCAACTTCAGCAACATCAACCTTCTCAACATGATCCACAATCTATTGGCACTGACTTTTTGTTGCCAAATTTTATTTTTAACTCCTTTGGATCTAGTTCTTCCCCCAGTCTTCAAAAATTTGTATGTAAAAGATACGTTTTAATGAAGTCATCGAACCTAGATGAACCAAGTTCAAAGTGGGTTAATTGGTTCAAAGGTTCACTTCAATTCAACTATATACTTAGTCCTTTGTATAAAATTTTTTTTGGCATGAGTATTGAACCACCTCATATCTTTCCAAGCCTTTTGCATCAGATTTCTTGTGGTTCATTCCAGTTCATCAGGTTAAAGGTGTTACTTCTAAAGATCAAGTCAAACTGGTCAATTTAACACCCCAGTTATCTATCACATCACACTATCTAATTTTGCACACACTTTAACAGGACTAAACCAAGATGAACCATGTTCCACCAAGTTCAAGCAAGTTCAAAGGAGTATTCCTGACATGTGATTCCTCTAGAAAATAGAACTTAGATGTTGAAGTTACATAAGTAAATATGATTTAACAAGATACACATGCTATTTTTAGGACATTCATGGGGAAATGGGTTATTAAAAAGGAGAGTAATGATGATTAAAAAAGGTTACGTGATGACGTGACTAGTAATAAATATTTACACTCTCAAAAATTCACATTTTCCTTAATTGGCACTAGTAATAGATTTGGAAATTAAATATTCAAAGATTTGGCATTAGGTAACCTATTTTAAGGAAACCTTGGTGAGTCTCTATTTTTTAATTTAGTGAGTAGCGAGTAGTAGAGCATAGGATATTTTTTTGGGTTGTCATGTTGAGGAAATGTAGTGTATATAGTCAGCAAGGTGAATTCCAATACCTTCTCCTATTGATGAATTATAGTTTTAATTTATATTCCTTATATGGTAGTTGGGTGAAGAAAGAAAAATGAGGTATGATTTTAAGATTTTTGTTAATACCAATGATTTAATTTATGAATCCCCAATATTTAGAGATACGTCTTTGGTTAATTTTGATATAGAAGAATTCAAAGAAAGGCTTAGGAGTTCATTCAGAGAAACTTTTATGAAAAAAATCATTGAAAGTGGCATCATAGAAGCTGCTACCTTCCCTCGGATAGTTGCATGCTCAAAATTGATAAGGTAATTCATCAACAGATATGATGTGAGACACCAATGCATTCGCAGAGATGATGGGGAAATATTGTTATCCATTAACAAGGAAACAATAATCTCTTTCTTGAAAATGCCAAAATAAGAAGACTACTCGGATTTCAATCCCACCATATTAGTTAATAAGTATGAAAATGAGGAATCCACCTATAAAAATACCATAGCCAGTAGATGGTTGCTTAAGTTTCAAAAAGGAGGTTCCAAGCTATGAAGGCCACTAACTATCAACCACATGAAACCTTATGTTAAGGACCTAGTAGTATTATTAAATAGGTTTAAGGGATTATATTGTGCCAAAATTTTCTTTTGATAGATATATTATTTTATACAAATTATTTTTGAGGGTGTTCAATGGATTTTTTGGGGAGAAGTGATAGTTGAATCTATGGAAGAACAACTAAACTTAGCTCCTCTCAGTTCAAGATATTTTTACATGTCATCCTACTTGATTTACTATATTGCCTATTCTATAGAATGGGTAGGTTTACCTCATGAACCGTGGTCCCAAGAAATCAAAATATATGAGTATTACCCTTTGTTTTAAAGAGAAGATTTTTGGAAAACTACAAGAGACTAAGTGACATATTCACAAGGAGGTTATTGTTTTAGATTATATCTATTATTATTGGGTATGACTTAAAGAGATTTTATTTAAGTACTAGAAGGCTAGCTAGGGCTTTGACAACAAAGGATATCTTCATTTTAATTTGAACCCCAGTCACCAATTTTAACCTATACCTCACTTAGGAAACTTTTGGGAGGACTGTGTTGATGAATTTGATGTCAAATTAAGGCTCTAGAGTAGATTCATCCTACAATAGATACAAATCATAGGGTTGGAGATGGATATTGCCAAAATACAAAGTGACAATGAAGAGGTAATTGACCCTAATTTTGAGGAAGTAAAGAACTTTCCTCTTCTTGAGGTTAATTGGGTTGAACATGAGAAATACAACATTGAAATAAGAACTTTAGGCATCATGTGAAGGACTGAACTTTGGCTTAGTGGGAAGAAAGTGAAAAGAAGCCAATTTTTAAAATGTTAAGGTCAAAAGGAAAATCCAAGTCTCTTTAGTTAACTATAATTTTTGATATTGTTATCAAAAAGATCAGACCAGGAAGAAATCAAAAAGATCCTCAAGCACTAAGAAAACAACAAGCTCTATTAATGTGAGTCTTCCAACCTGGATAACTAGATCAAAGTTAAAGGCGCGCAAGAGTGAGAGATCTAAAATTGAAGTAATAATAGACCTAGATTCAATGGAAGAAGAAGGAGAAGAGAAAAAACAATACTCTGAGACCATGGATCCCACCAAACACACCTTGAACTGAGATTCAATGGCCATGGTCAATACTTCGCCTTTTAGGTCTGATACCACCAAAGGTTCATCTCAAGCTACTCCTTCCTGGTTGACTTTCAGTATCAAATAGAAAGGATCACTGTTCATGTTTCACTTCCAATTAGTGATATAGTGAGAATTATGCTAATAAGGAACCAAATAATGATGAATTAATGACTACATACTTAGTTGATATTAACTCAAAGATAAGAAATTGGATAGTTGAAGTGGCTAATCCAACTACAAAAGAGGAAGTTGCAGACCCTTCCATTGATAATTACATAGTTGAAACACTAACCTTGGCACTGCCAATACAGAAGAAGATAACCATTATTTTGAGGTTTGTGATAAGATGATTTTAAGTAGATCCAAGAAGGAAAACAAAGAAAATAAGGAAACGAAAAAAACAATCAGGGCCATGGCTTCTTACATTGATGCCATTAAGAATTTAGGCCCTTGCCATATCTTGCAAGAACTACAGTCCTTCGATCCTACTTCTCCTAACAATCAAAAGTTTCTCAATCAGATCTAGAGGGGCAAGGTATTAGCTGAATTCTTTGAAAAATGGGTGGATGGTATACTCAAAGATGGTGAGCAATGTATTATTGATTCCAGGGTTGTTCATAATGATCTCACATAGATGCTCAACGAAATTTAGATAGAAATATTAGCTTGGGAAAATGAGGAGGATAAATGGATGAATGTTTCTTCATGAAATATAGAGATATGGGGCAAAAAAATTATTATCACAAAAACCCCTAAAGAATGTAGATGAAGTTCAGTTGGCTATTTATAAAAATAATATAGATTGGAGGAACTCTGTTATCAAAGCATGGTGCCACAATTTTACAAGAATAGAGAAAGAACTTTTGGATCTAGACAAGCATCTATACAATGACATGAAATGCATCAATGCTACCTACATTCGGCATGATGGCACTATGGAGTACGATATGGACATTATATCCAGGAGATTAAAATAGATAACATGTGAGGTTAAGAAGGAAAGGATCCCTACTATTGAACACTTTTGAAAGATGTCACAAATTGAGTCTTTGTTGTTCCTACTTGAAGAATGATTACTGATACATGCGCAAAAACTTGGAGAAATGAAATGGGAAAAAGATGCATGGAAGCAAAGGATGTTGCTCATTAAGGTCCTAAACTTTTAATTCTCTTAGGAGTTTACAAATGCACCCAAGGAGTGGAAATCAGAGTGAAGTGAATTTGTAGAATTTGGAGTAGCTTCTAGCAAAAAGTTGCCACATGCATCTTAGTTATAATTTTCTTGTTTTAAATAGACTTTCTCTAAAATTGGTGATGTTATCCAGTGATTATTTAGCTTTTAAAACTAGTTTATTTTAATCTGAGGTTCTTTTGAAACTGTAGGTAGTTTTAAATTAGTTATTGTTAAACTGTATTATATATTGTATAACAAACAAATGTTATGGTTCCAATTTTTGTCTTGAAAATGATCTTTCTGATATATCATACTAAAAGGGTATTTTATGAATACAGACTTGGACATATATATTAATACTTCCATCTTTGAATGGAATGAATTACAAATCTGTAGGAGGCATTTAAATATGTGGGTTTGAATAGTGGGATTTTTGTATCTATGTGGATGGTTGATTTTACCCAATTGGTTCATCTGAAATTTCAACCTGTGTTAATGAATGCATGTTTATATGTTGATTTTATGAAAACATTGGATCTTTATTGAGTGAAATTGTTTAAAGAAGCTATGTTTTTCTAAGGATGTTTCATATTCATTTCATACTTCTATATTAATCACATGATGGTAGATTAATGTATTATGCCTTATGTTCCTTCTAGTAAAAAGCATGCATGCATGTTAGTATAGATTGATTCATTCAAAACATGATCAGGGAGATGTACCTTGTAAAATTCAGAGGAAAAAAAATAGAATTGTTTTCCCAACTCTTGCTTGCAGATGTGTTTTCTCAAGGGCTCGAGTCATTGATTTAAAAATTGTGTGTATTTTTTAAGAGAAAAATCTATTTGCTAACAGATTTTTGGTGACTCCACTAGGGAAGAATCCAAAAATATATATATACAGTGCTAATTGATGGAGAATAATGGTGTTACCACATGAAATAATATTTCATGTCCTTCAACCAAACCTTGGTTTTCAAGATGACCAGGAGGATATCCATAGTTTACTAAATACTTTAGCTTGGTGCCTTAGGAGTACAAAAACTTATAGAAGGGTTAGGGAAGTATAGGAGAAAGAAGAAGAAATTGCTAGAAACTTCAATCGATGAATGCTTAGATAATTAAGGAGGAAAAATTGAATATTTGTGGAAAAGTTTCCATAGTGATAGACTAGAGTTTAGGAGATTTAAAAGATCCCAAGAGAGACAAGGCCTAACAAACCTTGATCTAGAATCCCTATAATGATTGAGTGCCTCACCTAACCTTGCATAGTCTAGAAGATTGAGAAGAAAACCTCCACCACCTTCGAAGACCACTTCCTCACCGTCCTACCAAGATTTGGTGTTGTTTCTAACCCCTATACCTTTACTCATAAATATTATCTCCATTAATATAAATCTTCCCCCTTTTATCAATCCTATGGGTCAAGCTCAGTCTTGGGGTGTTATAGTAGGGCCCTTGAACTTGGCAACTCACAATCTCCTACCAAAAGGAAGCAGAGACGTCTTAATCAAGTTTACTAGAGATGGGAAAGTTTCAATAGACAAACACTTAAATGCCTTTAGTGTGGAAAGTGGTATCCTAGTAGTACAAGATGAGGCTGTAGTTGTCTAGCTCTTTGTGCAGACTTTATCAGAAGGTTCACAAGAATGGTGTGGCCACCTTCTAGCCAGGTCAATAAAAAACTAGAACACAATGATAATAGTCTTTGAAAATTGATTTAAAAGTGTTGGAGATGAACATTCACTTTTGGCCCAATTGACACAAATGAAAAAATAAATTCATGAACCCATGCGAGATTTTGTGGATAGGTATAATAAATTTATACATACAATTCCAAGAACCAAAAGGCCTACCCCTGAAAATCAATAGTGTTTGTTTTTAAATTCTATGCCTCCTAATATAGGGTTTCATCTTAGGAGAAATAGACTTTCTGATTTGAATGCTTCCCAGACACAAGAAATAGAATTGGAAGATGATCTTATAATATTGAGGAAGTCAATTCCTAGTAGGGTTGGGAAGATTCCTTACAGGGTATGTCCTTTAAAAAAGGACATGTACTGTATATAATAATCATCTCCTAATATGCCTATGTCTCCTAACATGGACATAATATTTTAGTGCATCATTAGTGGGCTCCATCCCCACTAGGGTTTTTTTCATAACAGGTTTTCCTCGACATCAAATTCTTGTGTTATGGTGTTCTAATTTTGTGGTGCGCTTGTGGTTATATTATTATTTCAGTTTGTTTAAAGTAATAAAATTAAAATGATTTAAGTTTCATATTTTCCACACAAGTCATTATCCCCACGCCCTCTCAGTTGTGTTGGTGCATTTTTATTGCTAACAAAACTCATATAATATCCATGCACAATGGACAATAAATATTACATGTAGGAATATTGAACTTGGATTGAGTCAAAGAAGCAAGCTATTTTTGTAAAGAGGACATCATTTCAGATAATCTATTAATGGTAGAATCATTGGAAGAAATGATAGAAGGAAAAACATTGGAAAGGATAGGTATATTGTTTGAAACAAATGGAATGTTGGAAGAGTCATGAATTATGTTATTAGGATTGGTGGAAATAGGATTGGAATATGAAAAAGGAATGCTATGATAAGAAGGCATATAAGAAGGTAATGACACACATGGAACACTTACAATAGGAAGATAATTATGAATGAGATTAGGGAGGCTCATGTGTATGGGATTGGAAGGTTAGATTGAAGTTGTGATAAGAAGTGGAGCATAAGTGTAAATCCTAAGAATGGATGTAGAGATAGGAAAGCAGGTTTCAACACTTGTAGAAGGGGGAACATAGCTAAAATTGAGAACATTTAGTTATATATTTAACATTATAATCAATAAGATGAAAAATTATACACAAGAGGTTAAGACCATGTTCATCATTAAAAATGAGTTTCCTTAAGATTTATATAGTGGAAAGGATTTGAGGATTGTGATTTTCATGAACTAACCAATGTTCCAACTCTTCAAATTCATGAGTAAGATTTTACACTTCAAAAGGAGCAACACTTAATGGTTCACCTTCATTATAGAAAGAATGAGAAGATTTATTCTCCATGATAGCATTAGGATAATTAGGGTGCATGTTGGTTTCATCAAGATTCCTAGGAAAGAAGGGAGGTTCATGATCAAAAGAACCCATGAGTCTATGACTTCTTATAATAGGAATATTATAGGTTGGACTCAAAGTGATAAATCTTGTAACACCACAATATAAAAACCATAGTGCTAATAGAAAAATAACAACTAAAAGTAAACCACAAATTTTTTATTTATTTAAGAATCTATTACAGGTTACAATAACTGATTTCCCTTAGGACAATCAACATCAATATCAATTAATACATCGTCAATGTACATCATGATCTTAATTATAATACAAAGATTGTTCCATTCTACAAAGAAGTACATCATAATGGATAACTATCTCAATTGTTTAGAACAATCAAATAAATATTCCAAGCTGCCTGCCAATAACTGATCGTTCCTTCACAAACTAGAATCTGCAAAACATTAAAACAAGCACAAAATAGACAACAGGGCTCAGCATGGATAAACATAAAGAAACCTCCATGTGATACCTGCAACAAGGTTACTATCCTAATGTACATATATCCAAGGTACCATAAAGCAAGTATATCATTTTAACATTCACATGGATAAAACATATCAGCATGAGTAAAATGAAAGTAAACTCGTAGTAAGAATTCAGAATGATGATGCACCTATATACCAAGATGAATTATCACTGAAGAATCATGTTTCTGCACCCATGGTTGTGCTCATGATGTATCTTATAGTGCAAGGTAATTTGTTGTACTTATTCATAAACACAAACAGCACGCACAACTACTGTTATGCTAGTTTAAAAATGCAACAGCACCTCTTGCCCCATACTCAGTTCTAGATCACGCATATCGTAGACATGGGAGAGGCCATTTATCTTTTTAACATGAAATCCCAACCTAGTAATTTTTAAAGGTTATCACTTGTCCACTGAATTGGTTTCCCAATTTCAGCCACCTGAATATACGTTCATCATCTGAATTCTCAACAAACACATTATAACTAAAATATCTAGACATGTTTATGTAAGTAGAAATCAATCCATTTTACCACATAATTCTACAATTCTAGTAATGGAACAGATCAGAGATATAAACTAGATCTACAAATTCCATTTCATACTTCTCTTCCATCCTGCTATCACAATAGCAGACTTAAAGAAAGATTTCAATTTTAGTGTCTTTAGTGCATTCATAGTTTATGCCACACAAGACAATTCTGAAGTAGGTTGACCCAAGAGAGAACATAATTTGAACGCTGTTCACCACAAAACTGACCAAATAATTTTTCAAACATAAATAATTTCTTGTTTTACTTTAGACTGTCATTCTGTCTTAATAAACCATCGCAGCTTCCCATTCAAAGCAATAATAACAAGTTAGCAATTATTACATTATGAATAGCACAGACAAAACAAAATGGAATTACAACTTCCCAACTATTTTACACGGAATTCATTTTACTCCACTATTCCTAAACATCATCTAAATTCTAAAATAAATATTTCTACTGTTCGCATAAAGAAGGCTGAATGTTTACTGTACATCAGTTATTTACACTCATACAAGACTGATGAATTCCTTTGTTTTCTAACTATCAACACAATAAAATTGTCACTAAGTGAATACCTCAGCACACTATCTCGAACTAAAGATCCCTATATGTTCACAACATATTGTGGCTAAAAAAAGAAAATTCCAGACAAAACAATAGTCATGTAACTTCATATCTTCACAAACTAATCCGACTTCACTAATAGATATAGGAAATCCTCACACAACAAAAGCTCGACACACACACACACACACTAATTCAAGCTCCACCAGATTCAAAATTTAAATACAAAGACACGGTAACCCACTTTAATAGGCTACTACTACATACATTTTTGTCAACAATAAATGATAACGTTATAGTGGAATGAACCCTTAATGTTCTATACCCATAACCATGTTGGCTCAAGCAATGTTCAAAATAACACACCTGGACTGTTTCTCGACTCCATTCGTAAATCAAATGCAATGACATGAAAACAGAAATTGAACTAATATGTTCTCTGAGCATGATTTTCCTGTTACTAATAAGTCAAGAGAACTACACGGAATACTTCGAGACCCACTTAATCATTTAGTGTAAAACATGAAATTCCCTTTTCAACACACTCAGTATTCCAGTTTCACATACAATACCCACATAAAGAGCAATAAAAGAAAAGTTAAATATGAAGACATAGTATGACACAAGTGCTAGCCCTCGAAACATACTTTTTTTAACTAACCCCTCCAGTTGTTTATACTCAATGCATGCTTGACAACATTTGAAGAATACATTAACAAATACTGAATATGTAAAGTAAATGCATAGTTCAGAGGAAGAAGGTTAGATGCTGGCCCTAACCTGATAATGATAGTGTTGAGATACAACTCAAGCTACAATTCAACCAAAACCCTTGACCAGCACGAGTCTAGCACCAAGCTTTTCAATAGTAGATTTAAGCAGTAATAAACTCTCGCTAATAATACAACCAAGAATAATAGACAAATGAGAACTCAAAGCCGCCCATAAAATCCAGAGATGAAAAGCATAAAAAGAGCAAAGGAATCCATTGATTCCTCGGTCTAACCAAGACAAGAGATGAGAAATGCATCCTTGCTAACCAACTGATCAATGATAGGAAAAATGCCCAACTCATTCCTATTGTTCACACCAAAATAATGACTGCAAAGTCTCCAACTGAAGTCAAGGGAGAAAAATATGCAATAAAACCTCTATAACAAACGTAACTGAAACAAGAACCTGGTGGATTGAGAGCCAAGTGACGTGCTTGCACTTTCACTGAATTCATTAATGTGTGGTACAGGCACATGTTAACAATTAATCTCCACTAACCAAATATCATATGGGAGATAACCACAACATAATGTCAATGCTCATAAAGTAAGGAAAATAAAGCCAAGTTCCAAACAATAACATTTTCGCATTGCAATAACACATTCGCATTTCACTATTTAAATAATATGCGATTTCAAAAATATTCTTCTTAATATATATACGAACATATGTATGAATCAACATTCACACATATGTTTATGTATATATAAGCATAATCACATTTTTATCCACTGGAATATATACCATTATCAAAAGCAACAATCTCACACACACACACACACACACACACAGATATATATATATATATATATATATATATATATATATATATATATATATATATATATATATATATATATATATATATATATATATATATATATATATATATATATATATATATATATATATATATATATATATATATATATATATATATATATATATATATATATATATATATATATATATATATATATATATATATATATATATATATATATATATATATATATATCTGTGTGTGTGTGTGTGTGAAATAGATATCTTAAAAGAACCTTCATCATAAAAATGAGTAACATTCCATTTAATTAGTAACAGAATGATATTGTGTTTGATATCCAATGATAAAATAAAATTAAGATCCAAATACACACACGTTTATACATATGTGTTTATATCTTCAATTAACACATATATATACACATGTGAGTTTGATGAACATCACTATGAAATTCATGATCACATTATAAATATATTTGTAAAAGTATCCAAAATTGAATTCACTATCATCTGAATCTTTATCAACCACAAATGAGATCATCCAAAATTGATTTTTTTTGCAATCATTGGCTAAAACTGGAAATTCTACAAATACCATCCCGTAGGAAAATTTCTTGCAAACATCATAGACATCAAAGACCTGTAATAGATCTGAGATCAAATCATACATTCTGATCCAACAACACAACTAGATCTGATCAACTGAAAATCCCAAGTACAAACAAACTGAAGTACAAAAGTAGAGTTCATAATAAATGTATCTCACAAACCCAAAACTAGTCTGTCTGATCACAAATAGAAGAGCATTCAGAGTTTTAACATATCACAACCACAGAGCTAGTGTCCAATGCATCAAACAAAAGAAAACTAGGAAAAATAGAAAAGAGTAAGGTCAGGCATGATACCCTCCCCCACTAGTCCTTGACTTCATCCTGGAAGTCAGTAAAGAGGAACGGATGTGCTACCGTCATTAGATTAGAATCTTCCCAAGTGGCAGAAGACTCATCACTTGGGTCCCATAGAACCCTTACCTGCCTTATTTTTCTTCCCCTTAAATCCAAGGTTCTACTCTGCATAATCTGCACTGGTTCCATCATTATTTGACCATCCACCACCTGCAAGTCATTCCAATTTAAAACATGTGCAATATCAGGAATGTAATTATGTAAAACTAAAACATGAAAGACATTATGAATGCATGAAAATTTCAGTGGCAGGGCTAATTTGTAGGCAACTGGTCCTATCTGTTCCAGGATATCAAATGGACCCAGAAACTGAGGTGCTAGCTTAGACCCTTTCCCAAAATGAATAGGGCTCTTTCGAGGTCTCAGCCTAAGAAACACCTTGTCACCAACCATGAACTGGCAATCAACTCTATGCTAATCAGCGTACTTTTTCTACCTATCTTGAGTAGTGATAAGATGTTCTTTGATTCTCTTCACCTACTACTCCATATCCTAAAGTAACTCAGGCCCTAAAAGTACTATGTCATCAAGATTGTCCCAGCTAAGAGGCATTCTACAAGGTCTTCCATACAATGCCTAAAACTGTGCCATCCCTATAGAGCTATGATACCTGTTGTTGTAGGCAAATTCTACAAGATGTAGGTACTCTTCCCAATTATTCTACCTATCCATGATGTACATTCTGAGCATGTCTTCCAGAATTTGATTAATACATTCAATTTTCCCATCATTTTTAGGATGATAAGCTGAGCTAAAGTTCGGCTGAGTACCCAAATCCCTTTGCATAGATCTCCAAACTGCTGAAGTAAACACAGGATCCCTGTCAGATATAATCTTTTTAGGTATTCCATGCAACTTAACCACTTGCTCCATATAAATTTTGGCCACTAAAGTAGCATTGTAGGTAGATCTAGTAGGAATGAAATGAGCCACTTTAGTTAAGCGATCCACCACTACCATAATTGCATCATGCCGCCTAGCAAAGAGTGGCAAACCTACTATAAAATCTATTGAAATGGTGTCCCATTTCCATTCTGGAACGCTATACGACTGCAATAAACTAGCTGGGTGCTAATGTTTCGCCTTAACCCTCTAGCATTCCAGACACCTTGCCACAAAGTTGGCTACATCTCTCTTCATTCCAGGCCAATAATAATGCTGGTTGAGGTCAGCGTGCATTTTCTTGACACCTGGATGTGCTGAATAAGGTGCCTTATGGGCTTCTAACATGACAAGATTATGTAAGTCACCCATATCTGGAACATAAGCACTACCCTGGTAGATCAACAACCCCTCAAGATTGATAGAATATTCCTCAAATCGACCCTCCATCGCACTTCCACTATCAATCACTACCTTCACATCCATAAACCAATGATCTATTGACAGGTTCTACAATATCTTTTCCTTAAAATCAACCGTCAAAATCAAGGAAGCTAATTCATGGCACCTTCTGCTAAGAGCCTTAGCTACCATGTTTTCCTTTCCTTGCACATACTTCACTTTGAAGTCGTACTCACACAAAAACTCCATCCATCTTCGCTACCTAGTGTTGAGGTTGGGCTGTGTAAATAGGTACTGGAGACTTCGATGATTAGTATGCAATTCAAACCGTTGACCAAGAAGAAAATGCCTCCACTTAGTCAAAGCATGCATAACTGCTGCTAGTTCTAAATCATGAGTAGGATAATTAATTTCATGATTCTTGAGTTTCCTGGATTCATAGGCTATCACCCGACCATCCTGCATCAATACTGCTCCAATGCCATCCAATGAAGCATCTGTGCATACAATGAATTCCTTTGAAGAACCAGGTATTGCTAGAACAGGTGCACTGGTCAAGCATTCCTTAAGCTTCTGAAATGCCACCTCACACTCCTCTGTCCAAACAAACTTCTTCCCTTTTCTTTGCAAGGATGTAATAGGATGAGCAATCTTGGAGAAGTTTGATACAAATCTTCGATAACAGCTTGCTAACCCCATGAAACTACAAACCTTTAAAACATTTGTTGGAGTTGGCCAATCTAAAATCACATGAATCTTGGAAGGATCAACAACTATCCCATCCCCTGTGATGATATGGCCTAAATAATAGATCTCAATTTTGAAGAACTCGCACTTCCCTAATTAGCATAAAGTTTGTTCCTTCGGAGACATTCAAGAATCTGTTCTAAGTGTTGTTCATGCTCTTCAATAGAGTTAGAATATACCAAAATGTCATCCAAGAAGACTACCACAATTTATCCAAGAAGGTTTGGAGTACATTATGCATCAGGCTCATAAAGACTGATGGTGCATTAGTCAAACCGAATGGCACCACTGTGAATTTGTAGTGACCATATCTAGTGTGGAATGTTGTTTTATGGATAGATGTCTCCTGGATTCTAAGTTGGTGATACCCTGACTTGAGATCAATCTTCAAAAAGATTCGAGCACCCTTGACCTAATCAAACAAGTCATCAATCCTTGGCAGTGGATACCTATTACTAATTGTGACCTTGTTCAATTGTCTGTAATCGATGCAAAGTCTCAAAGACCCATCCTTCTTCTTCATAAAGATGACAAGTGCACCCAAGGTGACACACTAGGATGTACCAGTCCTTTCTCCAAAAGCTCTTCAAGCTGAATTTTAAGTTCAATCAATTCCTGGGGTATCATTCTGTAAGGAGCTTTGGAAATTGGCTCAGTTCCTGGCACCAAATCAATCCAAAAGTCAATTTCCTTTTGGGAGGTAGACCAGGAATTTCTTTTACAAAGACCATCAGAGAATTTTTGCAACACTAGATGTACAAGTGTAGTGTCTCCTACTACATCATCCTCCAAGTCAATGACAGAAATGGAAAATAATTTGTAGCCTTTACGAATGCATCTTGCCAATTGGTTGGCTGAAATGGTTCTCAAAGAAGTAGGCCTTTTAACCCTGGAAATGAACTTAGCTACTCCCATATCATCCACATGCTTGATAATTTTGTCCTTGCAGTCAATTATAGCTTGATGTTGTTCCAGCCAGTCCATACCTAAAACTATATCATAGGATCCCAAAGGAATACCCTAAGGTCCACTGAAGTAGTAAAGGCTTTTAACTAAACCTTATAGTCTAGAGCTATAACACCAGCCTCCACTTGAAACCCCGAAGCTAATTCCACTTACCACATAGTATCAGCCCTTGCCACTGGAATTCCACTTTGTGCAACTAAACTGGAAGAAATAAATGAATCTGTGGTACCAGAATCAAACAAAATAGATACCTTCTTACCTTGGGTATTACCTCTAGCTTCGATGACCATGTTCTGATGCTCGGCCTATTTCTGATCCATGGTGGAAAATATATGGTGGTTCCTAGCAGAATCACCCACTATAGCTTTAGACCTGGGTGGATTAGTCCCTAATTTCTGCTGTGTCCCAATTAGGACATTGAGCCTGATAATGCCCCTGCTGACCACAATGAAAACAAACCATAGACTTCTTGAAGTCCTTGTTCTGAGAAGGTGCATTGCTCTGGAAACTCTGAGGTTTCCAAGATGGCTTTGATTGTTCCAAACCCCTTGAGTTCTTGTTTGATTGATAGGACTTGCCAAATTTCCTCTTTTGGAACTTCCCACCAGAGAATCCAAATTTGGAACTTCCTTGAGGCTACTTCTGACTCCTATTGTCACTCTGAGTAGGTAGATTCACACTGGCTTTAGAAGATGACCCAATGGTACCCTAACTTCATTTCAATAAGCTTGGCTCACTCAGAAGCCTCCTACATAGTCATAGGTTTGAAGGTTCTAACCTCTTCACCAATCTTGGGGTTGAGCCCCCTGATAAAATGCTAAATCAATGCCTTATTATCCTCCGTCCACCCCAAGTATTTCTTGAGTTCATAAAATCTTCACTCATAGGCTTCTACTGTAGAGCCCTTCTACAAAATGTTAAAGAACTCTTCAGCTCAAGCCTACTGCCAGTACTCAGACATAAATCTTTCCTTGAAGCATTCATAAAGAGTTCCCAAGTCACCTGGGAAATATCAATTCCCAACTTCTCCAACTCCTGTTCCCACCAAATAGATGCAAAATTTCTAAGCTGCATGACAGTCCAATGCACCTTCACATTGCTCTGGTAATGGTGCAAAATGAAGCATCGTTCAATGTTCAACAGCCATGCTTCAGCTGCAGTGCCTTCCTCTGTTCCATAAAATGGTGGTCCTTTGATCTTGGATTGATCTTTAATCTATGCCCTGACAATAGGATCTTCTTCCCTAGGAGGATTGTTAACCTAAACTTGAGGCACCTGATGATTTGCTCCCCCACTAGGAACATGGTTATTAGCCTCAATGTTATCCAACCATTCCAGAATATGTTGGAGAACAATAGCATGAGGATCCCCTTGGTCATCCTGATTAATACCATCATTATCACCTTGCCCGATGGGATTATAACCACCTGCATCCTGGCATCTTGGAACTCTACCACGGCCCCTACCCCTGCCTCTGCCAACATTGGCATTGATCGGGTCACTGCGTCCTCAAGATCCTCTTGTAAGGGGAGGCATAATGACAACCTAAAACAAACTACCGTTAAATTCACAACTAATGAGTTAAACCCTATAACCCAAAACCCTAGTTAAAGAAACTTCACTCTAATACCAAATGTAACACCAAAATATAAAAACCATAGTGCTAACAGAAAAATAACAACTAAAAGTAAACCACAACAATTTTTTTATATTTAAGAATCTATTATAGGTTACAATAACTGATTTCCCTTAGGACAATCCACATCAATATCAATTAATACATTGTCAATGTACATCATGATCTTAATTATAATACAAAGATTGTTCCATTCCACAAAGAAGTACATCATAATGGATAACTATCTCAATTGTTTAGAAAAAATCAAATAAATATTCAAGCTGCCTGCCAATAACAAATCGTTCCTTCACAAACTAGAATCTACAAAACATTAAAACAAGCACAAAATAGACAATAGGGCTCAGCATGGATAAACATAAAGAAACCTCCATGTGATACCTGCAATAGGGTTAATACCCTAATGTACATATATCCAAGGTACCATAAAGCAAGTATATCATGTTAACATTCACATGGACAAAACATATCAACATGAGTAAAATGAAAGTAAACTCGCAGTAAGAATTCAAAATGATGATGCACATATATACTGAGATGAATTATCACTGAAGAATCATGTTTCTGCACCCATGGTTGTGCTCATGATGTTTCTTATAGTGCAAGGTAATATGTTGTACTTATTATAAACACAAATAGCGCACACAACTATTGTTATACTAGTTTAAAAATGCAACAACACCTCTTGCCCCATACTCCATTCTAGATCACACATATCATAGACATGGGAGAGGCCATTTATCTTTTTAACATGAAATCCCAACCTAGTAATTTTTAAACGTTATCACTTGTCCATTGAATTGGTTTCCCAATTTCAGCAACCTTAATATGCGTTCATCATCTGAATTCTCAACAAACACATTATAACTGAAATATCTAGACATGTTTATGTAAGTAGAAATCAATCCATTTTACCACATAATTCTACAATTCTAGTAATGGAACAGATCAGAGATATAAACTAGATCTACAAATTCCATTCATACTTCTCTTCCATTCTGCTATCACAATAGCAGATTTAAAGAAAGATTTCAATTTTAGTGTCTTTAGTGCATTCATAGTTTATGCCACACAAGACACAATTCTAAAGTAGGTTGACCCAAGAGAGAACATAATTTGAACATTGTTCACCACAGAACTAACCAAATAATTTTTCAAACATAAAGAATTTATTGTTTTACTTTAGACTGTCATTCTATCTTAATAAACCATCGCAGCTTCCCATTCAAAGCAATAATAACAAGTTAGCAATTATTACATTATGAATAGCACAGACAAAACAAAATGGAATTACAACTTCCCAACTATTTTACACGGAATTCATTTTACTCCACTATTCCTAAACATCATCTAAATTCTAAAATAAATATTTCTACTGTTCGCATAAAGAAGGCCGAACGTTTACTGTACATCAGTTATTTACACTCATACAAGACTGATGAATTCCTTTGTTTTTGAACTGTCAACACAATAAAATTGTCACTAAGTGAATACCTTAGCACACTATCTCGAACTAAAGATCCCTATATGTTCACAACATACTACGGCTGAAAAAAGAAAATTGCAGACAAAACAATAGTCATGTAACTTCATATCTTCACAAACTAATCTGACTTCACTAATAGATATAGGAAATCCTCACACAACAAAAGCTCGACACACACACACACTAATTCAAGCTAGACCAGATTTGAAATTTGAATACAAAGACACGGTAACCCACTTTAATAGGTTGCTACTACACGCCTTTTTGTCAACAATAAACAATGACGTTAGAGTGGAATGAATCCTCAATGTGCTATACCCATAACCATGTTGGCTCAAGCACTATTCAAAATAACACACCCAAACTATTTCTTGACTCCATTCATAAATCAAATACACTGACATCAAAATAGAAATTGAACTAATATGTTCTTTGAGCATGATTTTCTTGTTACTAATAACTCAAGAGAACTACACGGTATACTTCGAGACCCACTTAATCATTTAGTGTAAAACATGAAATTCCCTTTTCAACACACTCAGTATTCCAATTTTACATACAATACCCATATAAAGAGCAATAAAAGAAAATTTAAATCTGAAGACACAGTATGACACAAGTGCTAGCCCTCGAAACATACTATTTTTAACTAACCCCTCTAGTTGTTTATACTCAATGCATGCTCGACAGCATTTGAAGAATACATTAAAAAATAATGAATATGTAAAGTAAATGCATAGTTCAGAGGAAGAAGGTTAGATGCTGGTGCTGACCTGATAATGATAGTGTCAAGATACAACTCGAGCTACAATTCAACCAAAACCCTCGACCAGCACGAGTCCAGCACCAAGCTTTTCAACAGTAGATTCAAACAGTAATAAACTCTCGCTGATAGTACAACCAAGAAGAACAGACAATCGAGAACTCAAAGCCGCCCATAAAATCCAGAGACCAAAAGCATAAAAAGAGCAAAGGAATCCATCGATTCCTTGGTCTAGCCGACACAAGAGCTGAGAAATGAGTCCTTACTAACCAACTGATCAATGATAGGAAAAATACCCAACTCATTCCTGTTGTTCACACCAAAACAATGGCAGCAAAGTCTCCAACTGAAGTGAAGGGAGAAAAAGATGCAATAAAACCTCTGTAACAACCGTCACTGAAACCAG